>JAPYZA010005000.1:0-13514 GCA_030522685.1 Eupelmus azureus
AATCAAGATTCGTATTTCAACATAAAATCATAAATATTAAATCCTAATTTTGAACTAGTACTCATATTTTCTACAGTTAAAGCTTTGTATCAATTCCAAAGTCATTTATAAATTGTGACAATAGTCCGCCGAAAAGATCATTAAGCAGTCTAATTTTAGTTTTTTTACTGATAAGTTATTTGGTCAAGTTTCTTTTACTATTTTATTGCTATACGTTTCAAATTATGTTTCTCTACTGCCTTTTGTTTTTTTTTCTTATACATTTTGCTATCTTTCGTGCGTCTCTTTACTATTTTGATCTATTTATACTTCTTTTATATATGGTTTCTTTCATACTTCGATGATTTCAATAATTTGAAATTGCAATTATATTTAACTTAATAGTTATTACTTATAATAATTATTATTAGTAGAATTGAATATTATTAGTAGAAGTTTCTTCCAAATCGGTAACCATCATATAACTAGAAAAATAACTATACGTCTGTTAACAATACAAACGCAACATTAAACATTTTCTTATAATTTAGTATTTAAAATTTAAATACAAAATATTTTTATGAAAAAAAAAAAATACATTTCTTTTAAATAAAGTGTTCGGAAATACTCACTCAGAAATAATATATTTTTAAATACTTTTAAATGATAAATTTAAAATGCAATAATTTAAATACAATAAAACAAATATTGTATATGAAGAACCCTATATAATCCTCTCTTAAAAAAGGCAACTCAGGAAGTTAAAGCCTTTATAGGCTCAACTTTTGATAAGTTATTCAGAATAAGCACGAGAATCAAGTTTAGGTTAGGTTAGATATAGGGCGCTCGTAGCGTGCTGAATTTAACTAGTGAGTTTAAAAAGAATACACTGAGAAAGGAAATATAGTTTTACTATAATTATGTTAGAAGTTACATAATGTGCTCACAAATATAGGATTTCTAATATGTGATATTATACAGATTATAAATTTAGATATAAAAATTAACTAACGATCTAATACAGCACAATTGACTAATATTTTCTTTAATTTTACTTAGTATACTAAATAATATTATACCAACAGCATATTATTACATATTATTATTACATATCATTTCATGCAGTTTTTCTGGGCAACATAAGCCTTTTAAATATTACATTTAAAATTCTGTTTGCCTTTGTTGAAAAATTGATATTACTCGAGTAAAGATCTTCTCTGTCTGTAATTTTGCTTGTCAATTTGTAAGTCATGTCGGCCGAGCGACGAGGAGATATATGCCGTCCACATGTTTAACGTATTCCTGCCGTCTTTCAATATAGTAGCGCATATTTACAGATGTATAGCCTGCGGCTCCGGAGAATCATTATTAATTAGAACGGCAGCCTAAGTTGACTTATCAGCGTGCGCTTCGAAGATTCAAGCTCAGGGGATAGATACACGAGGAGTTTCATCGAAAAGGAAACGATGTACACTCGAGAAGGCGCTCATTATCAAGGAGTCATATCCTGCCCGGTCGAGCTGAACTACTTTAAGCTCGAGTTATTAAGGCATTATCACGCGGCAGCTGTGCCACTATATTTTGCTGAGTACTGTAAACTATAGAGTGAATCTGTAATGATCTCTAAGATGCGTGCTAAAGTATAATAGCTAGATAAAGCACGCTGATTGAAAATTGAAAAAAATTGTAGGATATGTGAGGCGATCCTACAATCACATCCTTTAATACTATCAGTAAAAATTTAATGATATTTTTTTTAACTTTTACTTTTTAACTTTTAGGCTATTTCCTCAAAGTTTAAGCTTGAATTGATCGTCGTCAGTGGGTAAACTGATGAATTTCTGTTACAAAAGGATTAATTTTAAGTTATTACATTTTTTATCAAATCTACCAAATTTTTAGTTACTACATTTTTGATTTTACTAGAATTAAAGATTGAAAAAACGAACTATTGTTGGTCGTCCACTGTATTGTTGTATAATATTCTAATTCTCATCTTTTTAACATTTAGTTGCAAGGTAAATGTTGCATAAAAAAAAAATTGAATGCTAGATACTCGCCGACTTATACTGAAAATAGAGGGATGCTTGATTTAAAAATAACAATTTATAATTTTAGTGTTATTAAGATAAGCAACACTATCTATAAATTCATAACTGTTATAAAAATAAATAAATTGTCTCAGATACACTCTATCAAAAGAGCCATATTTTGTGTGATTTACAAATTTCTGTTGCACTCTTTTATTAAGCCTCGTGACGTCACTCTTCACGCAATTTTAGACTGCCTCAACTCAGTTGCCTCCGAGCTGCCGGTCGGTATACTCGTGGTCTCCTCCGTAATGGCGGCCGTCTAGATATGTACTGCTCGCGTGTGGCAAGATAATGACAATATCATGAACCTTTAGTTTCAAATATAATTATTATACAAATATGATTTAAAATTTAATGAACGGATTTCATGCTTAAATTGGTATCGTGGTAAGCTGTAAAACTTTGCTCGATTTACTATAAATATCAGTGATGGTAAAGAATTGGAATGCTGATATACATACGAGACTTCAGAACAATAAAAAACTATTACTCATTTTAGTTTGCACTATTGAAGACGCCGGTCGCATTATACATTCAAAATTAATATTAAGTTTAGATCACAAAGATATACATAATTTTAAAAGTACATGAAATCGTTGATTACATTCGTAAACAATAAAATTCAGTTAATCTTTATTATATGTTTTATCGGTTGTATTATCGTATGACTCATTCACGTCGCATTTGTTCAGCTCTCTTTTCTTTAACTGAAACATCACACTGAAACTAAACGCGTTTTTGTATAACTAAGTTTTCCAAGTATAACAAGAATTTTGTAAATTTTCGAAGAAGATTACTAATAAATAAATATACCCTTAGTCCTTATTCAAGTGTTATTTATCGAGATTTGGAACGTTGCGAAAAATTTGAAATGCATTAAATAGCACATTAAGTTTTGAATACAATAATGGTACAACGATCATAATATCACATAAATTTTCAGTAACTATATCATCATCAATTTCAGATAAATAAAAGAAATAAAAAATATAATTTTAACTTCTGCTCTTATATTTATGCTAAATAAATTTTTTATTAAATTAATAAAGATTAAATTTAAACAAAATTTAATATTAATTAATAAAAATTTCAATTAACATGAATAAATATGTTAAAAATGTTTTTAAATAGCTCCACAGTATTCTAGTGCTTAAACGTTTATTAAAATGAAAATATTGAATTTTTTAGTTGTTATATCAATATGTCTTACTAGAGCATTATACGGGTTTCACCCGTTTATATTAGTGTCTACTATTTCATCTGTGACAAAAAAGTTTATAATTATATCTGCTCATAAAACAAATATAAATTTTATCATTTTTTTTATTTCAGATATTTGATATGGTATATTATATTTGATAAAAATGGACATCGAAAGAAAAGAACTTATTGATGCACTTACCGAAAATTATGAAGAATTGATAAAAGAAATAAAGCCAGTTTTTAAATGTAACATCTTATCTGAAAAAGCAAGAAAAGAAGGAAATAAACTCTATTTATCCAAAAATCATCCAGCACATGTCCATGAAGATATCTTTTATCTTTACTGTAAAAGTGTGGCACTAGCAGTAAATGGATCAGAAAATCTGGCATTTGCTTATGGAAATCGATCTGCATTTCTTTTGCACGTTGGTAGATACGAAGAAAGTATCAAAGATATTGAAAAAGCGATAAAAATTACATTTTCAAATGCTTTGAAAATAAAATTACTTTGTCGAAAAGCAGAATGTTTTAATTACTTCAAGGTATTTGAAGGTAAATGTGTTTTAAAAGAAGCTGAGACTTTGTTAAATGAAATTGATGAAAATGATAAAAATAAGCAGGATTTAATCAAATTGGTAAACAGAACCAAAGTTTCTCTAAAAAATGCCCAACCTAAATCAAAGACTAAAGACCAGTATAAGAAAATGGAAATTTTAAAAAACTTAAATGAAAAAATTGATATATCAAAGTCAATTAAAAATAAGTATTCTAAAAAGTATGGAAGGCATTTAGTTGTAACTCGCGACTTCTCGCCAGGAGAAATAATTTTCGTGGAAAAGTTTTACGCATCATGTTTAAATCTCAATAAAATGTTAAACAATTGTGAGCGATGTTTAAAAATTTGTTGGTCAGGAATCCCGTGTGATCATTGTAGTTGGGCCATGTTTTGCTCAGAACAGTGCAAAAAAGAAGCAGTTCGTAATTATCATGACATCGAATGCTGTCTTATATCATATGTTAAAATTATTACAGAAGGTGTTGCTTACGAGTGGCAGTTATGCATTCGTTTGTTGTTAATGGCCTTAAAAGAGTACGGCAATATCACAAATTTGAAAACCAAGTTGAATTCAATAAACAATTATTCTGGTAATTATTAAAAACCATAAAAAGTGAAAATTTTAATTATACAATAAAAAATTAAATTGAAATTCTTTTTTAAAATTATTTAATTTTATTTATTTCCAATTGGAATTCTATAGATACAGCTCCAGTTATGAAGGATCAATTTTTTAAACATAAATTTTCTAATGTATACCGATTGCAAAGCTTTTCGAGTAAGATGCCATTATATTCTAAAATAACATCGATTATTTTATTTAGTTTAGTAAGATACACTTCTATTTTTGGAGAACCAATCAAATTGTACAATTTAGAAGACTTATTAAAAAATGAAGATATTATTTTCATTGGGACTTTACTTTTAAAAATATATAAAATAAAACATATTAATAACCACCATATAAAGGTACGCTTGTAGCATTTTTGATAAATTCGCTTTTATAAAAAAATTTATTTAAAAATTAAAAAATCACCTACTAATTTGTAATATGTTAAAATATTGTTTAGCCAGCTAATTATACCGTCTTATGCAAACATCCTGGTGACAGTTTTGTAAAAAAAATGGAACTCTGTTGTGGTAGAGGAAGCTGTTTAGCATTAGCATCTAGTCTAATAAACCATAGTTGTACACCAAATGTAAGAAGGTGTTATACAGAAGATCAAAGAGTTATCATTTACGCAGTCAGCCCAATCGCAAGGAATTCTCAGGTGTTAATATAATAATATTTTATGTCTGTTTGTCTTCAACGCTGTACATAATCTGATAAAAGTTTACACATGACTTTAAAATGTTGATTTTAAAATCATGTGTAAATTGATATTCATTCATTTAAAAGATTAAGAAAAAATATTTTTCAGATATTTGTCCATTATTCTCCGGATTTTTTTGAGACACCGAAAATTCAAAGGCAGATTCGACTTTCAGAATTTCAGTTTACATGTGATTGCGAAGCTTGTCAAAACAATTGGCCTACCTTACAGGTAGCTACATTTTTATGAAATTTATAGTTATCAAAAATAACCGATTATCAATTTATTTATTATTATTTTTTAATAATTACTGATTAATAATAAATTTTAATTCAATATTAATTTTTAACATAAATTTATATGAAATTTATAATTCTTTGTTACAGGAATCTAATTTTAGTAAAGAATTTATAGATACCAAATTATTTAAAAGCATTCCAGAATTGACCATGTTACATCTAAGCGAAGATAGTGATTGTAATTTAGAAGTAGTGCAAAAGTTATCTTCAGCTATAAAGAAAGCAGTTTGTGAACCTCCATTTTCTCCAAAACTTTATTTTCTATATCTATCATTAGAAAAGGCATTTAATAGAATTTATAGTTTAAAGACGCAGGTTTTTAATTCATGCACCACATAAAAATCTTTAATATAAATTTTGAAATAATATTCGATTGAAAATCAGTTGGTTATTCGGTGTATTGTACTAAAAAAAGTCTTAAAAAATAAAGTAGTTTTCACAGTGAATAGAGCTTGTAAGCGTTTGATACATTTAATTTAATTTTTTTTACTTAAAGCATTCTCGCTATCTGTTACTTGATTTGTATTCGCCAGTCGGGCCTTGTTTCATCATAGAGAAAGGAGATTTTTCTACAGATTATGTTTAAATAAATAAACTTTTGGCTCCAAATAGGATCCGAAAATCTTTTGAATATTTATTAATCCTATCACTGATAATGCATCACTGATATCGCTCAGCTCTTTCTGCAGATGATTCCAGATCCATGATCAGCGTAGCCCTGCAGATTTTGATGAAACTATTACTAAATAAATGAGTCTAATAAGGTTGTTTAATGGACTGGTGCTTATGGTCTTTCTTAAAATGATGTCAAACGCAAGCCATAATATGTGCTACTTCTTAACACCATATGCGCATTCAAAAGCCTGCATTAAAATCAATAATAATCAATAATTTAGTTAGTTCTCTCTTGATTACTTTAGACAGTTTTGGAGTGCTGCTTTCTGATGACTTACATTGGAACCCTCGTGTATCTAGTATTTGTTCCGATTAATTGAAAATCTATTTGATAAATGCTTTAGCAATTCCTAATTTTGACAACCTAATTGGTGGAAATTTCAAGCAGATTCTGTAGATTCTGGCTAGATTATCTAGTTCTGGACAGAAACTTTCTTACCTAATTGTTTCTGTTTCTTTTCAGAATCTGACTGGAATCTACTCAATTTTTTAAAATTTTACCCAGAATCTGGCCGAAATCTGCTAAATGATTATAATTATAGAATTTTATTTACATAGTTATTTTTCAATGTTATTATATAGCTATAGAGCTTATAATTGAAAGACTCATTAATATCAATATTTTTTTATTATGTCATAAATTAATATACATAAAATTAGTATAAAAATTTAAGTTTAAAATATAAATCTTTGTTTTTTGTCGAGTTTGATTTAGTTTATATTTCAATGATTATTGAAGCAAAAATAACGTTTCTTAGTTATATAATTAAAAGTGAGATTAACTTTTTATACACAAATAACAGGTGCTGGAAATGTTGGCTTCTGAAACGTCGATGCAGCTGGTTATATGGATTAATCTTTGCCTATATTCTTGCTACGTAGGTATCTTTCACAGAATAATTAGCTACTCATTCTGCCCATCTTCTAGAGAATTGCTTAGAACTTCTGGTCATTTTTCTACTAAAGCCTTATCTTAAAACCGTGTATAAAATTTTTAAATTGAAACGCGATTAGTGATCACTGAACGACAACTTGTAGCGCTTTTACAGAAATGCACCATTTTTCTTTTATCAATCGAAAGCTGATCTCGAAGCTTCAAGAATGCTTTTTTTATTTGTTTAATGTTTGTATTTAATCTTCATACCTTGTCCATGAATTATTCATTATTTAGATATTTTTATTATGATGAAAGTGTTCTAAAATGAATTTATTATATTACCACAATAATAATTTTTATATAAAAATTTTGTTTATTTTTTTGAGTTATTTCGATATTTCTTAGTTAAGTATATTATGATTAAGATAAATATGGTAACTTTCATTAACTCGTAGTACTTTTTGCGAACTCAGTTATATTCCATTGCTCGAGAAGATAAGACTCGTTGTTTTGTTTTGTTTTTATTCAGTTTAATCATCTAGATACTATGCATTTAAATTTTGAAATAAAGATAAAAATAGTTGTTCGTATGCATTGAGGAGAGCACTTCGTGGTTTTAGTTATATTTTACCAAGCAAGAAGACAAGACTTATTTGCTCAATTTTGTTTTTATTTCATTTAATTGTTTAAATATTTTGTAGTTAAGTATATTAAAGTGTATAAATCTTAGTATATAACACAGTAATTTTTAATAAAATTCTACGAGTATCTACTTTAATAAATTGTAGTCATTTTTCCTCGAAATATAATACATTTTTCTACGAGATTTTTTCAGAGTTCGGAGTTTATATTTATATTTTTAACAAAGATATATCAAATTAAATTTTACTGTACTCGTTACATCTAAACGGTTTAATATATCTATACAGTGGTGTAGTAGTGAAGTATGTGTTAATTATTACGTACAAATTAAGTATGTATAAGTATTTATGGAAAATTCAAATAAATGATATAATTTAGATTCCAATAAATTTAAACTATTTAAAAGTGTACCAATTTGTGATTCAACATTTATGATTCAATTTTCATTAACAAATGCATTATTGACAATTTTCAGCTTTTAATTTGTCCCTTAAACTAAACGTTTTGTTTACAGCAGCACGTAATTCGACCGTACGATGATAACCTTAAAGATCGCAATCTTCGCAGTCTTTTGCGTCGTTCTGCAAACTACCGCAACCATTAAAACAACTTTACATCAATACTCATATCCTGATTCTCAACTTTTAGTGCACAGGCAATCCTTTGATAAGACAATTTTGACATATGCTTCATGTAATGAGTCTAACAAAAAGGAAAAACATTGCAGTATCATTTATGAAGATGCAAACAAGATTTCCTGTAATGTAACTTTTAAAGTTGAAAATAAAGATGGTATAATTGACGCTGGGCCATACACGATTCCATTCGGCAAAAACAAAGTTGTTATTTTTTATGCAGAGAGATATACTCACGATACATTTTTCAAATTTGGAACACTGAAATTTGATAACTGTAACATTACTGGTGCAAAAATTGCTTTTAATTCACTGAATTTTTCAGGGTCTTATATTTCGCCAAATGAGTTTTATTTTCTGACTTACGAAGATTTTTACATAGTTGTTTTTAGAAACAAAAAGTTATGTGGAGACAAAAATTATTGCAGAGTGATTATAGACAAAGGAAACAAAATAATCAATGAACCTACGAGTTCTTTTTCTATTGACATGTTTTATAATTTAATTTCAAACTCGGATTCTCGGTCGAAGAGTTATTTGGTTGTATATCACCATGGTGATTCGAATTTAGACTTTCTGGACTTTTCTTTACTTGAAAATGATGGTAATGAAATTAATTAAATTCAATTATTATTTAAGGGCAATTTGAAAACTTAGTTGGTGAAAATCTCTATATGAAATAATTTTTAGATCTATTTTTAATATAAATAACATTTTTTCCTTAGTTGATAAAAAGTATTTCATTTGGTTCCTTAAATTAATTTATAATTTAATATTAAGAGAAATTTTTGAATTAGTCGTAACATAATTAATAATAAATCTTTATAAATAATATATTAAAATATTTTTTTATTCTTCAAATTATGGAAATGTTCTTTTTGTTTTTACAGAGTTGAAGATTATAAAAACTCTAGCACTTGATAAAGACACTGAACGCACGATTGGCTATTCTATGGAATGCAATACCATTAGCATTTGTTATGGAAAATATTCAAACTTTAATTGTACATTTGTGGATTTAGAACGTAAAACAAAACTGCAAACTTCGGTAACCACCTCATATAATTCAATGTACGTAGAACCCTACTATGTTAAAAATGGTGGATTTTTGCTGTTAATCTATGAATGTCGGGAGTCTGATCCGATGTGCAGAAAGGAAGGTCCTTATCGCTATCATATTAAAAAGTTTGATGATCAGGGAAAAGAAATTGGGGATAAACAGTTAGATATGAGCGAATTTGCTTGCAATTATAGAACAAGCATTTCAGCCTTGCAACTATTTGAGAACGATTTAGAAGAATACTGCGTGAACTTCAGATGTTATGGTAATTCTTACGATCAAAAAGACTCACATAAACTGATCACTGTAACTAACTGTTTTACAGAAGAAGATTTGATATAAGTATAAAATTAATAAGAAAATAAAATTATATTCATATATTCCTATGATTTTGACTCTATAGCGTCTAATAATGTTTTAGAAATTGACAAATTCAACTTAACAGTACTCTTGAATATTTTATTCCAACTTTAGAACGTTTTAGATTTTTTTGTACCTTTATTTAGATAAAATTTTAAAGTAAAATTCTAAACTTGACCTCTTACAGCATTGCCATGCATAGAGAAATACGGGTTATTGGAAAAACTCCTCTAAGTGCCATTTAAAAAGAGGCATTTTGAAGAGTTTCAGAGTGCCTTCAACCTACTTATATATATAAATATAGTAATGCATTGTGTCTTTAGCTTTGGGTAATACCTCAATCCTCAACATTGCATATATGTATATATATATATATATCAGCAGTACTTCTAAAAAATAAAAAATCATATAACACTTAATTATAAGTTAGATTGTTTCTTTTACATAAAAAACAACAAATGAATTTTTTCAGAAATTTTTCGAAGTGATAAGATTTTTTACATTCATTACATTTTGCAAGATTTTTCAAAAGCAGACAGATGATTCCATTTACTAGCATTACAATTTTTCTATTGTTTTCATAAAAAAATTAAGTATATAAATTTTTTTGAACGATCATTGTTGCACAAAAATCTTGCTGATTATATTATTGATTTCTTATAAGATTTTTAACTTTTACTTACTATTATTATCTACTCCATACCTTAATCTGAAATCTAAGAATTACACTTCATATCTTTACAGCTAACAAAACGATTCTTATAAATTTTATTCGTGCGTAATTACAGAGCGCCTTTTACCAGACTAAGGAAGACTTGTCTCTAGTTAAAACGCATCACCTTCAAAACGATACCGCGAATTCCGTAGAGTTAGTGAAACGACCATATACACGTGCGAAACTTTTGTTGCCTGCTATAGCGTATACGCAGCAAGTAGTCCGGGCGAGCGCGATTTTTCTCCTTTCTTGTGACGAGCCAGTGGTGGAGAACCGATAATGAAACAACCGAGTTAAGAGCGCACGTGAATGGCCTGCGATAATAGCGAAAATGGACCTTAGTCTTTTTTGCATCCTTTTGGTATGTATCCACCGTTCTACTTCGAGAGATTTTAAGGAAAAATAAAATTGTAACCTTTAAGTTTCATAAACTGATTTGATTGTCCTGTTTTACAAATCAATAGAATAAAAAACAATGAAAAACTTTAAAAGTTTTTCAAAAAACTTAAGAGTGGATTGCAATAATTTTATTTACAATTTTATTGCAAAAACAATAATAAATAAGTAAAGAAAAAGATAATAGATGATTGTATCAGATCAATCTATATAGAAGTCCTTCTATGCAGTTGTGTAGATAGTTTTGCCTCTACCGTGTATTCCTTGGTGCTACAACGATTTCGCAGCTCGAAAGGGTATACTCTTGTACTTGCGGAATTGGGGGACAGGAATATACTTTTCCAACTCTCACTTTCTTTTTTATAACTATAGAGGTTGCTCAACAGTATTGATAGAGAATGAGAGAAAGAAAGAGTCTAATTCAAGGTCATTTACAACGGTTTTCGGGAGTGAATTAGAGAGAATTTTGGCATTGATGTGTGGAATATGTAGGTGTTAATTTTTAGCTTGTTTCTTCTGACTCAATCAGCAATGTGCGCCGCTTGAAGCTCTGTGGATTGCATTAGTAAGAACAAACTGCGATGCATGAAAGTAGATTTGGGTGTCATCTGCGTATAGATATATCGGGTGAAATGCAGTACATTAGGAAGGTCAATAATGTAAATGGCCAATAGGAGTGATCCCAGGATACTACCTTGCGGGACGCCAGAAGTAGTACCTAGCCAATCAGATATACGTCCTTTCTCATCGAAGAAAGAGAAGGAGGCAGAGAGAGAGAGAGAGAGAGAGAAGAAAGAGAGAATATAGGTATCCGAACAAAACGACATGAGAGACTTCCGATGGAGCTTAAGTGCTCCCTGGACACGAAAGGGTTGTACTAAACGGAGGACGCGTTCGGCAGGACTTTATCTGCTTTGGTTTTTTGCAACGGCTTTGTGTCGAGTAAATCAAATACCAAACGAATTTTGAACTCTGAGAAGGAATTAATACAACCAGGAATTACTAAGAGATTTTGGAATTCATAATATAATTGTTTTTTTAAACTTAAAAATATGTTGAAATCTTTATTCCAAATAATCCAGAACATAACTATTGTCATGTTATATTCTATAAATTTCTGATTAATAAAGAGATAGATTTCTATAGAGATAAGCCGATTTAACAATAAATGATCCGTAAAGATATTTGGGAATCACTCTTGTATTATTATTTCCATAAAGAAAAATGCTATCATGTAGCTTGGAGTTCTAGTATTAAGTAATTTGAACAAGAAAAAAATTGGAAGAAAAGTTTTTGCGGCAATAACATCTATATTCCACTTTATACATATATTTAATTGAGCAACACATCAATGGTTGCCCAAGTTCGTTGGTTAATGATTATTTTATAATTGTTTAGTAATTGGTCAATAACTGAACTATTATTTTTAGTCTAAATTTTATATTTTAATAAGATATTGTATATTATCAAATTTGCGGCACTACGTGTATCATATCTGTTAATTATTAAAAGATTAAAATAATAAAGCATGAGATTGTAAAATTTAATTTAATCTTTATTATAAATAAGATATGGTTGCTTAGTGGTTTAGGTTTATGTATGATGTGTGTACATGTACGTACATATTTTGTAGTTATATTAACAGTTTTACAATTCTGTCTCCCCCCACAGCCCCCCCCACATTAATTTGTTAAAATAACGTAAAATTATGTTATTTCTGTTATAAATCCTCCACTCCCCACCTCTCCACTCCCTCCACAATAGAATATAATTATATTAACAATTAAATTACATTAATAAAATTAAATTCAATTAAATAAACTTTGTAAAAAGTTATCATTTAGCGTAACAGAAATTGATTGGAATTAATGTAAAAATAAACATTGGAGTTAATTAAAGTTGTTTTAACTCAATTCATTTGTGCATTTACTTTGCGTAATCAATCAAATACATTCTACTGTGTACATTGAAAAAAAAGTGATATCTCAAAAAAAAAGAATAAATACTTGCACTTTGATTTCAGTTTGGGGAAGATTTTGTTCTTACAAGGACGGAAAAATTTTGCTTGTTTACTTAAACAATTATATATCCTTTATAATAAGTTACATAAAAGCTGAGGCAAGAGTGAAAAACGTATATCGCTTTTATTACACTCCGCTTCATATGTATATTATCGTCTTTTTCATTTATACGTCACTATTCTAAACAATTAAATAAAATTAACTTTTGATAATAATATAATAAATATATCACTATTTTCAATAAAATATATTGTATTGCGTTAGCGCTTACATTGACAAGCAAAATAATCTTTGGTAAATTCTGAGGTAAAGCTAACAGACTGGAAAAATCGAAAACATTTCTATACTATATAGGAAATTTTATAAGATAGTATAGTAAATTTAATAAGACAAATTTACTGTTCAGTGCTTTAATTTTACTGTTCAGTTTTGTAATTTTTCTTCAAAATATTCTCTTAATGTTAAAATTAAAGGATATATTTTAATTCTTGCTGGAGTAGACGTTCGTATTATTCTTATGTTTAAATGTTGGAAGGATTGATCTTAAACGAACGAATGATGTTGCCAGATAAATTTATTGAGTCGACGTTTCGGGAGATTTTCTACTCCCCTTTTCAAGACTATCAATAAATTAATCACTCATATCACATTACAAGACATTACAAGATGTGATATGAGTGATTAATTTAT
>JAPYZA010005001.1:0-12734 GCA_030522685.1 Eupelmus azureus
CACTTCCTTTAAAAAATACCTCAAACCTATCACGCCTCCAAATTAACAAGCATAAACCTTAATCCACGAAATCACCGCCCGCGTCGCCTTTCAAGAACCACTCACTTCTCCACCTCCACCCAAAAACAAATCCCAAAAAAAAACGTAAACAAACATCCCGTAATTGTGTGAAAGCACTCACCCGAACTTTTCAAAACACACACTCTCTCCGTACATTTCCGTCAATTGCGCAATCCCACCCCCACTCCCGCCCACCCACCTTTATATATATCTCCCCGCAAAAATTCGCGCTCGCGCATAATCGAATTACAAAGCCGATAAATCGCCGGCGCGGAAACGCGATCCCCTCAAAAGCCGCGCGCGAGTCTCTCTCCTTGAACGACCTCACAGCCGCCCACGTGCGCGCCGCCTTTCACGCGCGGCTTCGCGATATATATAAGTACCTGCGAGGCTTTTGCGGATTTTCGGAATCGCGAGAGAGCCGGTGTCGAGGCGGGGGGTGTGGACTTTTCGGGGAATGCTGTGGAGGCTTTTAATTGAGATTTATGGAGGTGTGGGGAGAAGTTTAATTGAGGATTAGAGGAGGATGGAGGAGGGAGTGTTATCCGGTAATTACGTTGGAATGAGAGGTATTTGCCGAGTTGGGCTTGTAGTTTTTAGGATTGGCGATAAGTTGCGTGCGGTTATTGCAGTTTGGTTGGAAGTAATATTTGAATTTCATAAATAAGATTGTGATATTTAATGATAATTTGTTTTTATGTAATAGTGATTTAATTTTTGATGATTTTTTTTAAGTATAAAAATACGTATTTTCTTAATAACAACAAACATAAATTGTGTAAATAATATCTTTATTTGGATTAGTAAATATATATGTTTTAATTTTATTTAGTGTATCGAAAAAATTAATTTTCAGCAAATTCATTTTGAGTTAATTTTTTACGCAAATTATACAATCTTTTACGTAATACAAATGATACATAATTTTAAAATTAATATTTAGTTTAAATAAATGTATGGATACGAAAAAAATCATTATGAATACTTAATAACCAATATATTAAATAATACTAAATCTTAAATTACTGTATAACCTCTCTTCTAACCCTAAACATCCACTTTACTTAAAAATAAATTCGTACACAAATGTCTCTCCTATAGCGTAAATATCCGAAAATCAAAACCAAAACAATCGCTCCAAAAAAAATCAGCTCTCCACAACATAACCTCAAACTTTCCTCCAGCCCTCCGTCCAGCAATACTTCCACCACACTCCGTCAACGCAGATCCTCTTATTCTCGAAATCCACGGACTTACCCGCCGCCTTGAGCCTCTCCGCCATCATCAGCATCTTCCACCTCTCTTTCCTCTCTACATAAGCCAGCGCCTCACCCACGAACAAAATACCTTCCTCGGCGATCTCCTTCCTCATATTATAAACCTTCTGCCTGTCCCAGACGTTCTCAAAATACACATTAAGCAGCACCTTACCGTTCCTCGTCTTACCCCGTCGCAACACCTGCCACTTGACGAACCTGCCGGTCCAGCTGCGCAGCGCCTCCTCGAGCTCCTCGCAGCTGGAGTTGTGCTTCTTCCAGCCCTCCTTCACCATCAGGCTGAGCTTGAGCTCCTCGCGCTCGGCGCACTCCTTCGACCAGTCGATCGGCTCGTGTTCGTCCTTCTCTTTGTCCTGCTTCCACCACTCGGCCGGCAGCGGGCTTTCGTTGTTGTGATTCTGGTGGCCGATCGAGGACGTCTCGGAGCCGGCGCGATGATAATAGTAGGGTGAGACTAAGAGTCGCTCTGCTGGTTGAGCTCGCGGGGTCGACTGATGGCCTTTGACTTGTTGGTTGTTCCAGACTTCGCTGATCTCCTCGATCGACGGGCTCGAGCTTCTTGAGGACGCGTCCGAGATGGACTTTTTTAAGGGGATGTTCCTAGATGAATTCAGCCGCGCGTTTTCCTGCCTTGATGTCTCCAGGTGTTCGACTTCCTTCTTCAATCGAGACAGCCTCTCCTGGAGATCTCGCTCGGCATCCGAGAGTATCGTTTTCACGGACACGCCACTGTATAGGTTCTGCTTGTAGTTCATCACCTCTTTCTTTAAATTAGCCGTGTGCTTTATCATTCCGTCCTCTATCTCGCCTATCAGGCCCTTTAAGTTACCCAGCTGCTCTCCGAACTTCATCATTACGTCCACTAGACCCTCTATTTTCTCCATCGTCGTCTGTCGGTACAGGCAATAACACAACACACACTGCGAAAACTGTACTTTTTTGAGGTTATGTCGAGCGCCGCTTTTCGTCCACTACATACGCGCTCAGTATCTCCTTTTGAGCTGAACTGCGAAGGGGACGACGACTCGGACTCTTCGCAACAGTCGCACGATAATCGTCTCTGTGAATAATATCAACATCGCATAAATAGCGTAGCCGAGATAGTGCGAGTGTTTAGTTTTATGTCAAGATTATAGCATACCACTTATACGCTTACCTATACAAGTATAGCTATATATACAGCGAGAATGTAACGTCAGTCCGTTGATAAAACTGAGAAGTCAAGGGAGCGTGTACGCTAGATTCTTGGAACGCTTGGCTGACTGGACTGTTGACGATTGCAAGCAGGGACGAGCCGTGAAATCTGAGCGATGGCAGTGAAGGTGCGGACTTGGTTTGCAGGTTTGATTGGCGTTTGTTTTATTTCATTCAAAGTGTGTAAAATGTAATGGATATTGTTTTTAGTTTATATTGTTCGTTAACGAGTGTATTTTTTTTTATTATTATTAGTGAATGTCGGATGATTTTATATATTTTACAAGATTGTTGATCAAATATATACACATTGTACTTCTGTTATTTCTCATGGAAATTGAATAAGTCCATTTTTGTTAATCAAGTTTGCACTGTTTTTTGTGAGCTTGAGAGTTTTTTTTGATAGCGGAAAGTCGATATTTGATAGAGATAGAACATAGGCGCTAAGTGTATAAGTACTTTTTTGGAAAGATTTTAGAATAAGTCCTTTGTGATTTTAATAAATACAGTTTAAAATGCTATTATTTATCCAGCTGAATGTGTCTTGTCCAATATTTAGGCTACATCTATATTTCGATAAAATATGCGTCTATTTAATTAGGATTTTTCTTGAATATTATCATGAGAATTAAAAAAAAATGGATAAATAGCAAAAGTAGGTCAAAATTGTACTTTAATGCAAGTTTGTCCCAGTTTTTCGTATAAATAAATGATGATTTTATTCAAGACCGTAAGAGTGTTATATGTTATTAATGGTTCAACCATTGTAAAACTTAAATTAGAACGCGTAAGTTTTGCGACTAAAATTCAATTGCTAAATTCGTTTTTTGATAAAAATATAATTAAATCCTATGTAAATACATAATACATATTTCATGTTTCATTAAATTCAATTATTTTATTTTTATTACAATAAATGAAGTCCAATGGCTCATTAAAAAACGGAAAAAGATAATTTTATCCTCTTAAAATACAAATTAGTAAGTACTTAATTATAAAAATACGTGTATTCTATAATGTTTCTCTTTTTTATGATACATAATAATTTATCAGAATCGTAAAGGTAATTATAAAATTCATTTTTAAATGCATTTAAAACTGTATTAATTATGTAATCGACACAGATCATATTTCGTTGAGTAATAAAACTATCATTAATTTTGTCTATAGACACCGAGTTGACCGAGTTTTAGATCTATTACCTACTGTATCTATATGTATTTTAATTGAGAACTGCATACATACAGACCCGCTATCTCATATCGATCTAATAAAATGACCGCATGGCACCATTTACGTCATACTTCCAGCTTAGTAGCTACACCTGTTAAAAAATTCAAAAGGTTAGAAGGTCACTAGGTACAATAACTGGATAGGCGCAATCCTACGGTCAGTGTGTTTTCAGCTGATCAGTAGGCAATATCGCGTTCTTTATCAAAACACAATTTATATTTTGTAATTGGATCTGATTTAGTTTTCGAAATGAATTTTCTTTTTTTGGCTCGCCTCATGCTGGAAAGCATCGTGGCAAAGTGGCGGCAAACTAAGAATGCCGTTTTCGGAAGATATAAGTATCAGCGAGGCTATTATTAATTCGATAAAAATTAAAAGTAATATATTATGTTTGTAAGACAATACCTTTTTAAAATGGTGTTACGATCAAAAACTTTTTCTTCAGATGATCCAATAGCGATTAAATTTTATGAGGTATAAACCATAAAAAATTAATTAACCATTACCACTTAAAAAGACTAGCACAAAACACCCATTCACAAAAATCTATAATTAAAAATCTAAAAAACACACAGACACCACATCAAAACTCACCATACCCAAAAAAAACCCCAGCACAACATACCAGAAATTTCCCGACACATCTCCACTCATCATCCACCTCAAAAACCCTCAACTTTCGCAACGCTGATCGCGATGATTTATCGTAAATATCATCTCGGCTCGCATATAGGCATCCGACGTCCATTCATTATTTTGCTCTCAATGAGAGAGCAAGAGTAGACGCCTTTGACGCGGCTCGCACGTGGGTGATGCAGGTTTTAAGTAGGCATATAACGTATAGGAGCGGAGTCATCTTTGCGGGAGACGACGACGAGTCAGTGTCAGCTGGCGCGATTCGTCATCCTCCTTGGAATGCGCACGATGCATTGTTTATGCGTGGATTGTGTAGATGTATGGCTCGTTTGAATTGCGTGGATGGCTTATTGGTTGTGAGTGTGGGGATTGGATGTTTCTTTGGCTTTTTTTGATGGTTTTATTGGGTATTCAATAGCGGATTGAGTTGGTGATCTTGTTTATCGGGGCTATTATTGTGGATTTTTTCGTTTTGGGATGAAGAGGGGAGTGTGGTTATGGGTCTTTGTAAAGAGTAACGCGTTTGACTTATGATTGAAAGTTAAAGATTAAAATTGCAACATTGTACATTTAAGTTTGTTTTTATTTAATTTTTTTTAATTAAATTTTGTTAATATTAAAGTTTTTTGTATGACAATTGGAAAAGAGTTTCGATTTGTTTAAAAGCCTTTTACAAAAACCAAATGATTTAAAGTTTAGGAAACTTATAATGAATTGTAACTGAGAATTTCTTGAATCATTTATATAGAACTCGAAATATACGATCAAAAGTTTTATAATAATTTAACTGTTTATTTTATGATATTAATAAAATATTATTACGGTATCTACAACAATAATACCTTACACAATGGAAGTTTTTCTTGTGTTATCATTGATACGTTACTGTGAAATGCATCGATAAAAGTTTTATTGTATCCAGTAAAAACTGCTCACATAATATATACTTGAAGCTGATAGTAAATTTTTAATGATGTATCATTAAAATTAGATCATCTAAGGCTTTTTACATTTATTTACTGTAATAAATCATTCAAATATTCGATTTTACATAATATACGTCATTTAATAACAAATTAAAAGAATTTGATTGTTCAATAACATATAACGTTTTTATTGATGTTTTATTGTTTATAATTTTTTTTTTCATTAAAATTTAAAAGAGTTTCTTAATACAAATTTATATATATTATATTGATATACTTATTGTTTAAATAAAATGACTATTTCTATTTACGGTTAAACTATCAAAAAACATGGCCATTATGGCCCTAACTACATTAAAAAGTATTCGCACCTCCTTACCATCCTCATTACCAATCCCCCAGCACTCCTCCCACAAAAAACCACTCACTCCTCCAGAAAAACACAGACCTACCGCACCATCAACAAGCACATCGCTTATGCAGCGTCACTCCTTCCTCTCCCAGCTATCTTCCTTCCTGCACCTTGCAACCAAGCCGCATCGCGCAACACCAAAATCCATAAGCTCCCACAGCCGCTCACCTACTCCCAAAAAGCTTGCACGTGCCCACCTTCTCAGCATTCCCACTCGCGCTCCAAACTCGCCGCTCTTTCTCGCCGCCGGCTAAGATATATAATGGAAGGTTTCCGTTTCCTGTCACGGGCCTCGAATAAGCAATGACTTCTTGCGCTCGCGCGCGCGAGCTCAAGCGACACGTGAAATTCTGGGCGCGGGCAGGAAGCAGCTATTGCTGCAGCCCTGATCGAGCTGGTGTATACCTAAGCGTGCATGCGTGTATGCGAGGAGAGCTCGATGCGTGGTGGTTTTCGATGTCGGGATTTTACGGGGAGCTGGTGTAATTAGGCGTTTTCACCACTGCTGGGTTCGCGTGTGGTCGCGATTATGCAGATGGCGCTCGGCTAAGCCTTTCGTTTTTTAAAAGGCTCCTTTTCTCGCTCTGGATTTTGTAAGAGGTTCTGTGTGCGTTGGCTGCTCGGTCGCGTGGATAATGGCTCTTTAGGTATGGAAATGAGTGTTTGGCTTTCGGATGAGGACTACCGTGCTAGATTTGGGCAGTGCTCGTGGAGTGGACGAGGAGTGAAAATAGAATGTTTGCGTTACTTTTTCCGTGTTTTGTTTCTCGACGTTTCTTAGAATGCATAATTTGTTGGATAATGATCTTGTTTTCTCACCGTAATTATTTATTTAATGTTTGTTTTGTAGATTTGAATAATGAATTTTAATTTTAGCAATATTTTATAATTTATATGGGAATCATTACATTATTAAAAATTAAATACTTTACGTGCTCTATTTATAAAAATATAAAAAATTAATATTATAAGTATTTTTCACCAAGCATACCAAAAGCCATTACAATCAAAGAAAAAGGCAAGAATATTCTTATTATCATCTTCCCTGGCTGAAAAGTTTGAATAGACTTTAATGACTTAAAAAGAAAAATTAAAATTAAAACGTCCAAAGGTCAGACTTATTATAATTTAAGTACTAGAGCTCTCTTACACCTTAAATAGCCTCAGCTTAAAAAGAAAACAGGTTATTATAATTAAATTTTCAAAATGTTGCAGGACGTGTAAAATAGTGTTATTATTAATTTTTAATCTGCGTCTTACCTTTCTTGAGTATCGAAATATATACTCTAAGTTGGATTGCTTAAAAATTTCCCAAGATATTGGGACTGGGCTATGGCTCAAATTCGTAATTCACTGGTCGGCGATTACTCTCAAGAAATTTGAATTAAACAGCAACCTTAAACATTTTTTAAAATTTCTGGGTACAGTGTCCTAATTTTACATTCAAATAATCGAATTGTTAAAAATCTAATTCACCTCCATCCAACCTTCGCGGGTCACTCGAACCCATCGAAATTACACAAAATCATCCTCTGAATCATCACCGCCTAACAATAGACACCATCTCTCCCACCCTCAGTACCCTCGTGCTCGCCAACTTAAAATACCCAGCCCGCTGCATCTCTCTTAAACAGCGATAAAATTTCTATAGCTCGCAGTCGCGCTTCTCTGCGCGCGTGTGCCACATCGCACTGGCTTGCTCTCTGAGAGATTATCTCGATGGAAAAGGAGGCTGTCTAAGCAGGAGAGCGCCCCTGCAGGCTAGACTAATTATCCGCACGACCGCAGATATATTCGAGATTCCCCCGAGGACACGAAAGAGCGCTAGTTGCGAAATTTATATGCCGCATTGAGCATCAAGCGTATATATGCGCGCGCTCGTCATTCGTTGTGTCTAGGTTATATCATGCGGCTGCTAACTAGAGGACTGGTGCATTTCAAAAACTGGCCGTTTTTAAATTGTTATTTAGAACTACGGAGTTGGATAGATTTATTAAGAATCTGTGATATATGAAGTAGTGATGGTATCGCATCTTGATGTTGCAAATTTTAAAGGATCTTGATGCATTTAAATTACTCAGAGACTCCATAAATAAGAATTAAAAATTTTTAGCTTTTGAAAAGTATTAGGCTTCATTAGAAATTGTGATACATAACGCAGGAGGATTGTATAGTGTAATTCTGAGTGTGTGTATGTGTGCGTGAGTGTGTATGAGTGTCTGTGTGTGTTGGTGAATTCGTATGATGGTATGAGTACGGTCTATAGGATTGCTATTTTCGGATTTATAGCTGGGGGTGCTATTGCTGATCCAGACGTTTTTTATTGCGCTCGCGCGAGCTTGTAGTTTTAGAGATACGTGTTGTAATTAGGTAGGTTGTTTACGTGGAGTTTCAGGGGATTTAGATGGGGTCTTGTGCGATAGTAAAAACGTAATTTTAGGGCATTATAAATTAGTCTTATGAAATACTCATTTTTTTTATTGGTTTGGTGCCGCTTTATCGCAATTACTAGATTATGGAGGATAGGGTATGTATTGCAGATATTGCATAGAATAAATTCTTATCGAAGCATTTTTCGTTTTCAGTGCTTTGAGAGACAAAATTTATAATAGTGGAGTTATACTTTATTTCTTAAATGTTTATTTTTTACATAAAAAACAAACCTATACAGGAAGAAAATAATATAATAATACATGTTACAATTGAAATATAAAAATATAAAATAAATACTATTTGATTATAGTACGTTACTTTTTCTAACATATCTATTAGCAATTATACTAATAATACACTCCAAGTCAACGTTAACTCCGCATTTTCCGCAAAGTACTTTTATACACTTAATGATCAGCCCCAGTAATCGCCTGTTAACTCATCATCTCTTTAAGTCAGCCTACCTCACATATAATAATTTCATGCATAACACCAAAATTTTTCCACAAAAACACTTCCGCCTCTTCGAATTCCACCTCAAAATCCCCCACTTACCACCCTCTCACCGCTCCGTCGGTAACTGTCAATATCTATCATACCCACCGCAAAAACCACCTTAATCACACTCCATAGCCCAATAAAACTCCGCCCAGCTCCCTGGCCCCCTCGAAAAACATTGTGCAAGCGATGAAATACTTTTCGCGTAAAATCTGGCTCGCTAATTTTCACCTCGATTACATAATCCCAAGAATAACCCGCGCGTCGTCGTCCTCGTAAAAAAGAACAACATCGCGGCGCTTATAAACAAAACGCGAATTTTTTCCAGCCCTCTTCCTCTCTCGCGTAACGCAGCCTCTATATACCTTTTTATCTCGGAAAAAGCGCGACTCGCGACGTAACTGCGGGTATATATAAGAGCCGGGTGCACGCGCACCTGCCCCGAGGATATAGGCACGATTCTTGCTGCCGAGAGGAGAGAAACAAATCGATCGCCGGCGCCGATAGTTTCAGCACGTTTCGTTTTTCCAATGATAAATTACGATTCCAGAGGAGAGCTAGCCGCGAGCAGAGAGCGCAACGATGCGCGCCTATATATACCGATCGCAGGAGGCGATTTTCAAGCGGCTGATCGGCGTATTTTCGCTCTCTGCTCAACGAGATTGGCGATGGCTTCTTTTTGTGCATAGGCGCACTTACGTGCATCTTTTCCTTTTACTCGATACGGAGAGGGAGAGGATGAAATTTGCCTGTAATTATTGTCATTGTGCTCGGAGCTAACGATATTGGATGTTAATGAGATTATGTTAATTAGGAGCGCTGGCTCGATGAATTGCCACTTGGGGATCGGGAGTATAGGTTTCAATCGCTCGAATTGATTTCACGTCTAAATTGCCTCGTATTGAAAAGGCGGAATGCGCGCGGCCACGGCTCTGTGTGTGCTTCAATCGATTTGAATTCTAATTTCTTTTTCAAAAGAGTCTAATGTTGGTATGCGATGAATGCGATAAACACAATTAGGTGCAGTAGCGCATATATATGTTAGAGTCGTATTATTCCAAGGAGGTGCTTTGGCGTAATGATAATGCGGAATAACTTCAATAATTTTAAAGACAGTCGGATAATGCAATAGAGTTAAAGATATTTTCTAATAATTTTTATGATAATTTTGAGGAGATAAAATTAACAAGGAGCTTGTGCAATTTTTTATCGGCGGTTTCTTTTGCCATCTGTTTACCTAGATTAGTAACACAATTGCGATTGTTTTTGAAAATATAATCATATCTATTTTTAACTTTTATTAATTTACTATAATTAACTACGTGATCCGCCTAAAAAGGACAGCACTATATACACTGCATTAAACATTAGGTAACTTCGAGAACAATAACCCCATTCTCCGCCTGTCAAACAGCTCCTCGTTCTCAAAAACTTTCTTCATCCCTTCTAAACGCATCTCAACCATCTCCCCAAACCATCGCATCAATCCAAGATCACCAGCGATAGAGCCAACAAACTCTCTCTGCAGCTCTTTCAGCAATAACCACCGATTCCCCTCGCAGAACAATCGGACGTTCACCTACATCCATCCACCACAACAGCTCCCCGAGCAGAAAAATGAAAGGAAGTCGAATTGCGCGCTCGCGATATAAATCACGTCCCGGGCATAAAACTAAAAAGACGGCTAGGAGGAGGCGGAAAAAAAATTTACAACGCGCCGCTCGCGAAATTCCGCGAATCAGAGCGCGCCGGTAATCATCGGACTGCCGCGCGTACAGGAATGCAGCCTGGGCCCCCGTGTGCAGATCTTTCTAGCGCTTATATACTTAGGAGAGCGCGAGAGCGAGTAGCGGCCCACTTTTTCGCCTTTTACGAGGCGCTATTAGCGCACGCGGAGTTACGATCGCGAATATAATGCCAAGCGGATTTCTGGGATGGAGAGAGGCGGTGGCGATGGGAGGGGTTTTTTGTGAATGGATGTGGTGATTGGGGTGGGTGTGGGTTAGGTGAGAGGTGGTGAGGGTGGTTTGGTGGTGAAGATTTGTAAGTTTTTTTGTTATTGGAAGGGAGGAATGATAAGTCGCGATTTTGGTACGGGATGGTTAGAATTAATTAGGGAATTACTAAATTTGGGGTATTATATTTTGTACATTAGCATAATTGTATATATTATATATTTAATTAAAATTTGAATAAAAGTCAATGTTATTCAATTTTAGATGATTTTTTATTTACTTTAAAAAGTTATACAGTCTTAAAAGATAAAATTAGATATCAAAAAATTTATTAAATCATTTTTATTAGGATGACCTACATCATTATAAACAAATTAACGTAATACTATTAAATAATTAACTCACGAGTTCATCAGCTATTAGCTCATTTATATCATTACGCGCAACGTTGATGCGAAATTTAAAATTAAATTCATGTAATATTGCACTTATATCATTTGAAAAGCACATATATACATTCACATAATTAGCCTCAGATCATTATGTATTCAATATCGTTATTTTATTTGCATACTGTTAGATGTCGTACGTAATGTTTAAGTAAAAATTATTTCATTTCATTCACGTAATCTTAATAATAATTGACTACCCTTCGCATTAGAATAACGGAAACGAATCTTAATAATTAATGAAAAGAAACTTTTGGCTAATTACGATTAACATAAAACGTAGATTACAAAAAGAAACATTTATGTCGCTTACAAAGACTGTAATAAAAGACAATTTTATATAATGCCAAATGTATAGTGAAAAGGGACAATTGGACGAGGAAAAATGTGTACACGCAAAACCGATATTATCCAATATATATTATTAAAATAATTTTTGTAGCCCATACATCACGACAAGATCTAAATTCGGGTGTCAAAGAGATAAATGCGAGTATAAATTGGATGTCATTCAATCAACCTTAAAAGGGCGTGAAAGTCGTGTCTGCGCACGAGTGCGCACTGTTTCGCAGAGCTGAGAACTGAGTGATTGATTCTAATTGAGAAAATACGTCATTTATGCAAAACAAAAGATCGCATGAGCTCCATGCAAATTAGAATAATTAAGCGGCGCAAAGTAATCAAATAAAACGATTCTCGACTCTAAGCACCTCAAAGTATTCGAACATAATTTATTAATGAACTAATCACCGAAACATAGTCCCAAACCCCAATCCCCATCCCGGAACTCCACAAAACGCAAACATTCACTCTAAACCTTCAAAAAACCACCTCATTCCAAACCACCCAGCTTAACCAAATAATCCCAACCCAACCATCACCCAAAATCACCAACTACCACCGTCAATCACCCAAATAGCAATCCGCCCCATACCCTCAACCTCTCATCCACCTTATCACCTCCCCCGGGGGCCTCGACAACAACAGTCTCAATCCAAGCCACACAAGCCAGTCAGCTGCGCAGCATACCCACACACACACACTCGACAAACAGTCTCTCACTCGCGAGGTCGGCTTGCGTAACGTGAAAGTATCACCTCCGGGTGCCGCGAGCGAGCGCGCGCAGCCTCCTAGCGGTCCGGAGAAAAAAGCTGGAGGAATATTAGGAACTTACATAAAATACAAACACGCGCCGGCTTGATAAGATCGATCGCTGGCTTTTCGGACGCCTGATTTTCGGGAGTAGGGGATATACAGCGTAATTTGCCGCTCTCGTGTGTAGCCCCCGGGCCCAGAGATTTATTATCGGTTTGTCGGGATTGTCGGTTGGGCTTATTGCGTGCGACTGGGAGTTTCGGCGCTGACAGCTGTCTGATTTTTGCGAGGGTGGTTACGGCAACGATAATGCGCTGTGTACTTTGCTGAGCGGTGGTGGAGGCTTTGATTTGATCAATTGGGAATGGATGTAAATTTGCGCGCCGCTTTGCGTGATTTTAGAGCGGGCGCTTGGTGAAATCGGTTTGAAGCAAACGAGCTGGGTTGGATTTGTAGCGAGGAGGATTGATGTGGGTTTGTAGAGGCGATAAGGCGGGTTTTGTTGGCTATGGTGGTAAATAAATTTGATGCTGAATGGTTGAAGATTGGTCCAATCTCTAATGTGG
>JAPYZA010005002.1:0-12733 GCA_030522685.1 Eupelmus azureus
AAATGTGATGAGTATCAGTCTAAAATGCAACAATTTTACTAACCATATCGCACCTATCTATGTCTCGATTGATTGATTAAAATTACCGTCTCAATAAAGCAATTTGAATATTTAGCTCAACTATTTCAAACACAATTTTGAAATGAAATCTTGATTAAAATGAAGATTATAATCGTAGGAATCACTCAGATTAACTAATATTCACAATAAATTTAATTAATTACACTTTCAAAGTTATAGCAGATTAAATGAATTAATATGAATTATTGATTATCTAATCGAAATAACACAAGACCAATCTCTACGAACTCTGTGGCCTCTTTCACTGTCTTTCAAAACATTCGTAAATCCTCAAGCTTAAAAAGCTTCAGCTATTAAATAAGCCCAAAATAAAATAATCACTAACACTGCTAGCCGAATTAATAACCCCAAAACAAAAGCATCCATTTATTAATTAGTAAACACTAATTCTTCAATTTACACCGACCATACCAGAAAAAACAAATTCATAACCACTAATCTCGCACCTTCTCGCGCCTCCGCTCAAAATTACCTCTCGCTCCTGCGAACGCTGAGAGGCCGCGCGCTTACGCCAAACTTCCACGAGACCGCACAAATCCGTAATTAGTGCGTCGCGAAAGCACGCCTACAGCGCGCTCAGGCAGCCATGAAAATCACTCCCCTCTCAGGCTCCGCGCGTAAATCGCGTCAATTAATACAGTGGAATGAATTCCAGTCAGCGACGAATCGGCAATAAACAAAATCTGCTTTTTCCGAACAGTCCTACCTAATCCCCGGAGACGATTCCGAGGAGCGAGACTCATTCGGCCGTGCCTGAATTTCATTAAATGAGAGCGAATCTCCTGGCAAAATTATCACTCGGCTGATCGTTCTGTTCTTCTTCTCGGGCGCAAACTTTGCGCGCGAAATTAACTACGCTCAATTAAGCTGGTCTCTCTCTCTCGGTCGCGCGAATCGAAGAACTTCTGGATGGGTCAACGTTCATTTTGCAGTGCGCGGGATAAAAGTGTCCCTGTGCGGGATTAAGGAGGAGATGCGGATGAGGTGAGGGGGGACACCTGGCTGTAAACGCGATTAAAAGTAAGATGAATGGCCCTTCGTTTAGTCGTGTATTCTTTGCAGCTTGGTTGTGACCGATGTGGAGGATGAAGGAGGGAGGGAAGGGATGGCGCGTGGAATATTGAATTTTGGAAATTACGTTTTGCGCAGGTGGTTCTGGGTTTTGAATTTGAATGTTGGGAGGAGAATTTAGAGGAGATCGGCGAATCTTATGCTGGGTTCTCGAGTGAATTATTGAGAGGCGAGAGTTTACGAAAATCAAGCTATGATTGTGTTGGGCGATTGTCGTGGATTGAATAGCAACGAATAAAGAGAGGGGCTTGCATATATTTGAAGTATTCTGATGTTATCCTGATAACTTTACAAAACGTAAGTGTATTTTTGTTTGATAGAAATTCAATATTTCTATTATTAAATGTAGATAAATTGTAAAGGGAAGTAAGAAAGTGATTAAATATTACATAAGTTTACGTATTCTCGGACGATAATATTTATAACCCGTACACTAAAACTTTTTGAATGACATGTTCCAAGAATGAATGCTATTGACTTTCGAGTAAATTAAAGTTTCACTTGACTTTAAGTGATTTTGATTTAAGAATTGGTTTATTTACTAATACACTCACTTGTAATTGGAATTATCTAATTCTGAAAAGGTCTACAAAAAAAATGGTTTAAGTCAGCGTTTACCTTTTTTGAAAATTTTTAATCCTGTTTTGTATACAAAACAATTTCTTAGATATCGATTCAACTTTAAAAAGATCTAGAATATATGTTAACTCAGCGTAGATGTTTATTGTGAACGTTCCATTTTTAGTTTTTAAAGTAGTTTCGTTTCACTCGAATATAAAGTGAAGATTAACTAGAAAAGAGTTCCTAATTTCATCACTTTATTTTTGACTGAAAAAGTCTCGCAAATTATATAATTTCTTCTCACTCATTCTCCGAGTGAATTTTTTATTCGAAAAGAGTGAAACGTCAGTCAAAGAGTTTTAGAGAGTAATTTGCCGCGTGACGAATTCATCGCCGACGGGATTGATTAATCAACCACTAAATCGTAAAAATGCAATCCAATCAACCACCCAAATCCCGTGGAATCAATCAGCCACTTATCGAGCCCAAGCCACCTCCGCGAATCCTAGCTTCCGGGAAAAGCTTTATTAAACGCGTCCTTCGCAGACTTGGCGTATACGGCTTCACCGACCGAAAGCTCGGCACTGAAATTTAGCTCAAGATTCCCGCCTCCTCGAAGACAGCCGGAGAAATACAAATCCCACGGAGAAAAGCCGCAAAAGTTGTATAATTCGCTGGCCGCCGATATCGATATCTTCGCGCGACGCGAGTTGGAAAATAGTCGCAGAAAACAAAGGGGGGAAGCGCTAGGAAGGGTTACTACAGCCGGTAAGCTTAATCCACTCCGCGTGCGGCTAGCCACGGACGAGCAGCAGTTCAGATGGAAGTAATTGATCGACTTAGTCATCTCTAGCTCTGCACCTTCCTCCTTTTCCATTTTCCACATCTTCGACTTAAATTGCTCGCGTCTGAATGTTCTTTGCACTTTGAATTAGTCGGCGGGAAGTAGTTGGACTTTCGTAAAGACTTGGATTTTCAAAGATTTCGTCGTCCTTTTGAAGGCAACTTTACTGATTTTTGTAATTTGAGTGGTCTTATTAAATTTAAGCTTGATTAAACGGAAGAAAATTATGCATATTTGTTTCTTTTGTTTTAGGTGTAATAATGATATTTCAAATCGCATTGCCAGTGTATTATTAATATTAATTAGTATTAAATAAATAATTCAATAGATAATTATTTTAAAAAATTTTGTTAGTACTAGTCACAATGTATTTTCAATAATTAGTGCGGTATGCATCAGGTATTTGTACAAACTATTCAAATATTACTGAATGTTGTAAATGAATGAATCGTACAAACCATAATCAACGGGATCGTTAGTGAATTGTGGCTTAGTTTAGCGGATTAACTTTGACTTGTGTTCCCCGTTGTTTGCTTTGAATAAGCATTTCGCTTAGACCATGTGAGGTGAAATTCCATTATTTATTAATATAAATTTAAAAGTACCAGTATTTAACTAAATTAATATGGTTTACTACTAACGATTAGTGCAATAATTTGTAAAATAATGCCTTTATTTATTTTTTACATTATATGTTTTCATTCAGATTAATTATTAATGCATTTCTAGTTTTCGTTTAATAATATCTCATTAATAATTCTAGTTCATACATTTTTATAAACAGGCATGCAATTTTACATTTATTATTTATACCTAACATATAGTCTTAATGTATAGACATTAAGTAACTTTATGAATACTGTATTAAATAATACATTTAATACGACTGCTTCTATACTATTAATACATTAAAATATGCTTAGTTACTTTTATCTCAATTAAATAAAAGAAAAGTCATTATTTCCGATAAAAACTCCCATCACTTTATATAATACACCATTACAATCTTTTGCAATATTTCTTAATTTTTACAAATGGAGTACTAAAATCAACACAAACAACAAAAACCAACTATAGATCCCAAAAATAATGACACTTCAGAATTCAAAACCCCCTACTACCCAAACGAAAGCGGCTCACCTTCCAGCCCTTCTGCTAAACGCTCCCTGACACCCCCACTCGGAAGTAAGCGCATTTGTTGTGCAATCGGATCCGGCCCGCAGCACGCGCATATGCATTCGAGCTCAGAAAGCGGAAGAGCGAGAGAGAGAAAGCGAGATCAGATAAGACCGGGGCCGACTTGTCGTCGCATGCAACTGCTTTAGCGCGCCGGGAGCGATAAATTTCTCGGCAGGGCTCTCGGCGACGGCTGATATAAATTCAGTCCACAGGACGAATCGATGTGTAAGGAAGTCGCGCGTGAGAAGAGAGTGAGAGTCCAGTGCGACGGAATTGCGCAACAGGATTGCTCCTAGGCCTCTGGACGGGGTGGTGTAAGGGTTTTTAGAGGTTATTTTTAGGAGTTGAAAAATCACTGCAATCGTAGCAGTTTCTACCGTAGCAGCAGGCAATTTTTAATTTTAACATTATAAAAATTGCTACTTACTCAGTAAGTCACTGATTACTATTAAAATAGTAATTTGTATAGTTTTTTCTCTCTGTATATATTTAGCATAAAGCTAATAAATTTCGAGTCTTTAACATAAAAGGTCAGTGAAAGACGCGTTCACATTCTGAAGTAAATGAACTGTAATTTAAATTTCAAAATTAGTTAAGCATTTATTATTAATCACTGGAGCTTTATCGATCGAAGATATCTGATTTTAAATTCTTCACATGAAAAAGCCATTTGTTGATTATATTTCTGTCTGCTTTAATTATTGCTGTCATAATTTAATAAAAGATAATTGCATTTTGTAAAACTGACACTTTAAATTAATTTATAAAACAATTATTCACTTTTAAATTAACTGTGTAATAATTTAATACATTCAGTTTTCAATGTAACTCATAATACCTACATCAAATGTATTTAAAAAAAAACTCTAAATATAACGTATCATGAATAAATTGTTGCAGCTTAAAAGTTAAGGGCACGTTATATACGTATATATAAATCTCGGGCAAATTGATTTTCTCTGAAAAGAGCCCAGACGTCAATGATATAAAGCGGGCTTTGGTCCTCTCTATCTATAGCCTTCCGCTCTCTCGCCGCCGAGCCGAGAGCTCCGATTCGAAATTCCAGGCGGGCGCCGTGCTCACTTGAATGCGGGCGCTGAATTTGAAGGGGCGGATAAAGGAGTTTAAAAAACTTTTCTAAATCCTCAAATTTTATTAAGTAAAACGGAGAAAGATATTTTCCCACTTCGGCTCTTTCTCGAACTGGAATAAGTATGAAGAGCGCTCGATTTGACTGACTCGGCTTGTTCAACGTGGGAATTTGAGTTTATTACGGCTGACGTTTGAGATTGTTAGTTTTTAAAATAATAATTAAGGTAATGTCACGAGTTGTTTATAATATCATAAAAAAGATTTTTTAATTTACAACAGTATGGTTCGCTGTAATTAATCTACCCTTTCCTGCATCGTGATGTATGAACAATGCAGTATCGCATTTCCGCTTCTGATTACAGTTCCTTCCGTGAATCATCGGCCCGATCAAAGCTGTGCCTTGGTAAACATGCATAAATAAAAATAAGTATGAAAATGAAAGTTGTAAGTCAGCATGAGTCGTGAAAATTCAAGATCGAAAGCTTGCCTTTTAAGTAGTATCATTAAACGTTTAACGTCACTGTGGATTTATAGAAGATACGAATCAAGCATTTACAAAGTGACTATTGAAATTTAGTACAAGTTGATAAAAGATTATATGCTATACATTACAAATAAGAATTTATTATATTGTTGAACCATGTATTGATAAGAGTTGTGATTGAAGTTTAAAGATAAATAATAATAAAAAAGAAAATGATAAAGAAATACTTACGTAATTCAATTGCAAAAACAAAATAAAAACAGTCCAGATTGCCCTTAGCTACATAAAATCAGAAAATAAGTAAATAATTAAAAATTGAAACCTCTAGAAGCGCAGTTGACCGCAGACAGATTTTGACTGGGCTTATAGGGAGAGTGCGCGCACTGAAAGGTTTTGCAGTTCGGAAGAGCTTCTTCGGAAATTCTTTAAAACTTTTATAAAGCCCTAACTTTTCTAAAAAGATCGAAACTTAAAAAGCAAGCTTCCTCCCTCTAACCCGTCAGAGAAAGATTTCCTATATCCTATAAAAACCAAACACGAAAATCCCAACGAAAATCCTCTCTTAAACCAAAATCCCCATTCATCAAAACCATCACCCATCTCACCACCCCCCAACAAATCAAAATTCCCCTGGAGCAGCAGCATAAGTATACACGACGCGAACACGGGCCTGGCCGTGTACCACACTCCGCGGTGGCTGGGCGCATAACACGCCTCGCTGCGGCTAGTCCAGCGCGTTGTTCGGATGCGTGTGCGGCTAGCGCAGGCTGTACGTGCGGCTGGCTATTGCCGAAAAAGAAAATTCGTAATCGCGCGCGGGCGCGTACGTAGGAACGTTATGCGCCGGCAGGCCAAATGGGGGGAATGATGGGAGGAGGAATGATTCGGGACTATTTGATTGAAAGCGATTGGTCAGATTCAAGGGGATGTGCGGGAGAGCTGGCCGGTTGCTCGCTAGAATGATTTTCGGGCTTATTCGATAGCTTGAAAATCGGTTTATGGTTGCGCCGTTTCGACGATTTGTAAATTAATGCTGTTTGTTAATTGGTTTGGAGTGCGGGTCGATTGAGATTTTTTGGAATTAGGTCTGTATGAATTGTTTTTGTTTTTATAGTATTGTTTTGTGCAATTGATCAGAATGATCAACAACGTCGTCATGTATTCGGAGAAATTATTTGGTCTCGTACGCAGATGTGACGTAAGAAATCAATAAATTTTCAGATTACTAAAAATCAATCCACTAATGAACAGCGATAATCAGTAACGAAAACATCTCAACTAATCACAATCGATAGTCGTTCAGAATCCAGTATACCAACCCACATCCCCGAGCAATTTCGCCTGGGATCATTCATCCTTCCCCGATCAATTAACGAAAAAGCCCTTTTTCCCTCGTTTACGAGCTTCCCGACGCAGGCAAACCCCTGAACCACCGAAAATCGAGTGACCGACTGGATAAAGTCGCGCGAGCGCTCTGTCCCTTGCGGGAGAGAGAGGCTCTTTAGCGAGGCATTATCAGCAGCTGGGGCCCTCGAAAGGAAAACAAACGCTAGGAAGGGTCGCTTACGCGTGTGGGTTCGTGAACGAGGTGAACGCGCGCACGGGCAGCCGTGCGGCAAGATAAATGGGGTGAGGGAATTGTTTATCGCTGCGAAAATGGAGTGGTCAGGTCTTCGGGCTTTAGAGGATGAGTAAGTTAGATTTTCATGAAAATCTGAACGAAATTACTGGGTATTATTGTGTGGAGGCGTCTGCGTTGTTTGCGTTTTTTGCGTGTAGTGAGAGGTATGTGGAATTCGAGGAGTATAGCTTTAATGATTTCTTGCAAATGAGAATATTTATCAGGTCGTATTATACAGATGAAAGTGTAAGTTATTATAAATAGGAAATATAATATATAATAATTATAAAATTTAATGTGAATGAAAATGAATTTTATAAATAAATAAATAAAGGTAACAATTTATCTGTACAAAGTAAAGTTTTCTATTGTTGATAAACTGTAAAATTTTCTATTGGTGAAAAAACCTCATGCTTGTTTCATGTCAAATACACAAAAATTTTGCATGTCTTACAAAAATAACTTTATTATAGCCAGATATAATCTTTCATGCATAAACTTGTAATATAACATAAAAATAAAATGGTGGCAATTGAACCTTAATTAAAACAAAATTATGCAGAAGCTACAAAATGAACTAATTAAGTTTGTTCTTGAATATTTTAACTTCCTGCATATTTCAACTTACAACCCGTTTAATTAATATGATATAATAAAAATTCATGATGATTACAAAACTTATTAGGAGAGTGCCAGGAGTCCTGATACATAGTTATTTCTTCCAAATATTCTTTTCTCAGTATATAACTTTGATTTCATCTTTACTTACGCGTACCACAAGCGTTCATATTTCATATTCCCCTGCACCCATCCAAAGAAACTAAGTACATCAAAAAACAATGACACCCAGATCCTTGTTTAACCTTTGACGAATCTCTTCAAATATTCTTTCACTCGTAATACGAAAAAGAAACATCATTCGTCGCTGAAACCTCTTTCTCCGTAAACTTGGATTGACACCGGTTTTACTTTAGCTGCTACTTTACCACCTTCCCCCTGTTTTCCCAGCCACGAGGCGAAAATTGGCGTTCGGCTTGTTTAGGGAGCGCGCGAGGCGCGGTGAGTGTGGTGCAAATGTTATGAAACGCGTGAGAGCGCACATTATGGAATAATACTGTTAGCGCTGCTCCCCGCGCGCTTGAGAAAACGTTTGATGTAATTTTAAGAGGTAATTCAAGTTAGGCCGGAGTTCGCCCACACCTCCAAACTCCGGCATAAGAGACAGCTAGGCGGATTCCATAATGGAATTATATCGTCTTAAATGACTTTTTATTTCGACTGTCTTTGGTAATTACGTTCGCCACTAATTTCGCGTGTGCGCGGGGAGGTACATTGAATTATCGAAGTTTCGTGGGTAGCTCGTTTGTGCATAAGCGGACGGAGAAGGGGTAGAGCACGTCGACGGGTGAATGTTTCGAGTAATTAGGTGTTTAAGAGCTTAAGATCATTTTTTTTTCGAGGTTTTAACTTTTGATAATGGGGGTTTGAGGTAACTTATTTTTCATTTGATAATAAAATTCTTGTTTTTCTCATCATATTACTTTTGAATTTTTTAGAATTTTACTACGTATAAGCATCGTCTACAAACCTCTTGCATTGACAATGTTCAAAACAATTAAAGTAATAAAAAAAAATGTTCTAATATTTTTCCAAGTAACTCTATTAAATATCAGAATTTTTATACCGTTTTGAAAGACTTTGAATAGCCCTCAACCTTCGACCTACATACACCCTTCATTTTACATTCCTATCACGAGTCGATCTGTAGTTCGGGCTGCACTTTGAAATTTCCGTGGCTGTCTTTCGAAACAGTCTCTCATTTTAAGGGTTCACGTGTCCTGTACTTTTTGTTGCGGTATTTGGGTCAGCGATCGTCTATCTTGTGATGGAAAAAAAGACTTTCGGTTAAAAATCAAAGCTTTGATATTTCAATTTTTGAATAAACTTTTTTACCGATCACTTAAAGTTCATGTAATGCGAATTGTTATCGATTAATCTGTTTTTTTTTACATTCAATATTCTATAGCTAGAAATGTATTATGTGCTACGGTTAATAGACAATGACATCTGGAAGTAATAAATATGATTCTGATCTGATTTGAAAGAAACATTAATATAAAGTATCTCATCTAGTTACATATTTCAAACTAGATCGCATTGATATTGGCTTTAGTTCCACTGAAGAATAAAATTACTTTGTGAATCTTTTCGAAATCATGGAAAGTGATTAAGACTTTTAAAAATAATAGTCTGCTCGAATTCAATAAGGATGGTCTTGAGAAGCTTACACGAATGAGATTTTAATAAATTTTATTACAATAACTTTCTACGATAATATTCACTCAGCACTTTTAATAAATATCCATGAAAAGCTTTAAAGGATGAAAACTAAGACTTGACTAAATCTTTAATTAAGAATTTATACAGAAGGTGAGAGTCTGCCATTTCTTGTCAAATGCTCTTCCAAATTTGGTTTTTAAAAATGCTTCTAATATTGATATAGCAAAAATACCTCATTCTCTAAAAATACACTTAAAAACTAAAAAAATCGGATCTCACGTTATTACGTAGAAACAAGATTACAAAGAATAACCGATATCGAAAATCAATGCTGTAAAAAAGTAAAAGCACGCGAGCAATTTCGCAATCTCAGCGAAAAATAATCATCTCCGGCTCCTTCAAACCGTGAAAGCAATTCTAAAACAAACCTTCATGTCCGGCGCAAAATCCTCTTCTCCAAATAGAAGGAAGGTGCTACCCCTCTTCGTCCTCGGGCGACCTAATTTCGCGGCGCATCTCTTGCTGCGCGTGTCGCACTGCTGCACGGAGAAAGAAGACAACGGCCGGGTCATCTCGTATTCGCGAAAAGACTCGAGGCGCGTCCTGCTTTCCGATTGCCTCCGAAACAAAGAGGTGGAAGAGAGGGAGATACAGAGCGAAAAGTTTTTCCTACCGGCGGCCCCGGGCTAAAGAAAAGGCGCAGTTTGACTTCTTCTTGTAACGCCTCGAGAGTAAGTATTAGCTGTTCCGGGAAAGGAGGCTCTATTGTCTTCGCCGGGAGGCAGAGGCGACGGCAATTTTGTCTTGTAGCATAAAAGGCTAGCTTATCGATTTGATTGAATTATCGGTCGTGACGATTTCCTCAATTTTCTCATTGTTTCGATCTTCTTTTTGAATGGTCTTGTTGAGACGAGTGGCAATACGAGTGGCTAAAAGATAAAAAAGAATGATGAGTTCTCGGGGAGGTAATAAAAGTTTCGTTTTTATGAAGGTTTTTAATTGAGTATTTAGAAATATGCCCTGAATGATTAATGGAATGAAAGAGCAGGGCTTTAGAGCAATTAGTGACTTCTCGGAATGATACTTCAATTATAGATCGACTCTAATCGCAACAGACTACTGTAGAATCATCAATTTTTACAGTAAATACAACAACCTCAAAATCACCTTAGAAACATTATTTATTCAACAATTTCGCATCCTTAAACCTCTACACGCGATTCCTCTATCGAAGACCACATAAAAAAGGTTCGAAATTCGCGAACGATTGTAAGCACCTCGGCAAAAGTTCCAGCCTGCAAACTTCCCAGCCGATCGAAAATCTACTCTTTCAGAGCTGCCGCCGCAGCGCGACACATCGAACTTCACTCGAATTGCCGCTGCTCTATGCAGCATGTAAATGTCCGTATCAAAGGGCTGCCTGCTTGGTATTTCGGTTGCGCGCTCTGCGACTAGTTCATTCCGCGCTGTTCAACTACCGTTTTTTTACTACCGCGACCTCTGGGAAAATGGGGTTGGCTGGAGAGGGGATGGGAGGTGTCGGCTGGATGTTCGACCTAGTACCAGTGCGGGATCGACGACAGGCCACCCGCGTGCAGGGTCATCGAGTCGGAAGCCGAAAACCAGGTTAGAAGGTGGCCAGAGGTGGCTGCACGTACTAGTTTTAGGAAGGTGGCTTTGCGAGGCTTCAGTTTTTAAAGTTTGCGGAATAAATTTGGAGCTGCAGTTGGCCAAGATTGATAACGTTTTTTTATAGGAAAAATGAAAATATTTGAACAGTAGTGTTACGGAAAATAAAGAAAAGGAGCTGAAATATGATTTGAAAAGAAGATGATTGCAAAACCTGAAAATTAAAATTTAAGTTTCATTTTTTATTTTGATATTTTATGCATATGTATAACAATGATTGTTAAAATATTTAATACAGTATTATAAAAGATAACTTTGTTTTAACAAACTCATTAAATTTAAATTACAGAATAATCGTATAATCTTTGAATAAACTTTAAAAAATCTAGAATTGATACTGATATTGAAACCTTTTAGTAAAATGATAAAAATTATGATTCTAATATCTAGAAATTATGATTTAATACTGGTAAAATTAGAAAATAGCGTGCTTAAAGATGAGTAAGTGATATAGAAGATATATTTACGTATATATTTTTCCACACCACTCCTTCCTCTTAATATATAGAAACCGAAAGGATGCCTACAGAATATAGGAGCTTTTATTCCAGGGGGAAACCTATAAATCTTGTACAATCGCAGAGAGCAAAAAATAATGAAGTAAATAAAATTTAGACTCGCCGTACTCTTGAAGAAAGTTGAGATAAAAGTCCCTGAATTCCATGAATTTTTCACAAATGTTTTTGCTCCTTCTAAAGCAATAAATTAAAATCAACAATGCTATCTTGTATTAAGGCTTTGTTAAATCAAAATGAGACTCAGCTCTTATTCATTTTCTTTGTTTAATCATACACGAGAATATATATGTGTTTGTCCGATTATTTTAGGATATTACTACTTATTATAGCAAAAGATATAGTCAGTGTCAATAGAAACGATTTTTCTATATACATTACACTGATATCAAAGAATACTTAAAAGTTTAAATAGCTTGTTTATTTTTCTACCTAAAATTATTATAGTTTATAAACAAAGTAATGCAAAATTATACGCGCACTTTCATAAAGTGCTCAAAATGAATCGTATAAGACGAGAACTAACAATAAAAATCCACAAATTCCATCTTCAATCAATACTGCTCAATAATAACATTTACAAAATAGAAACCAATGATCTTTCATGCAGAAATCACTTTTACCCCAACAAATGCACAATCCCCTCTCTGAATCAATAACAATCCCCAGAGCATTGCCCGCACTAAGCTCGTCCCCTCCCGAGACGATGCGCGATTATCCTCACCACTCGACTGTTTCTCTCTTTTCGACCGTACAATTGTAATTCGTTGAAGTGCCCCGGCGGGTTGCGTGCCAAGTCATCTCTCTCTCCCTCTCTCTCTTCTTCTTTCTCTCTCCCCCTCTCTCTTACTCTATTCCGTCCGAATGTCTTTCTTTCGGAGGTGATTGCCCTCTACCTAGAGGTGCTGTAGACCTGTAAGATAATAGGAAATCCGATAGCAAGCACGCGGCCACGATGATTATTAGCCCGCGGTGTAATGGCCACTCGTGACGCACCGGACGTTGCCTCTTTCCGCCTGGGATACCGAGCTTACGGATGGATGGAGCTTTGGTTACGATGTTTGGACGGTGGGATGGGGAAAACTGGTTCAGGGAAGTATAGCGGTGATGACAGTCTTGTTTTTGAATAGTTTAGTTTCGTATAGTTTGGATAGTTTAGTACAAATGTACTAAATATGGTATGGTACATAAATATGGTATGGCTACTTGCATGATTGTAAGTCAGGAGTATTATCTCGATTAAACGTTTTACGTTACATAGTAGTATAAAAATGTATATGGTACAATTCACAAACTTACTGTAAAATATCCCTTAC
>JAPYZA010005003.1:0-21661 GCA_030522685.1 Eupelmus azureus
TAAGTTAAACAACTTAGAATTGTTGTAAAAGTGTCAGATTATATAAAATAGTATGTAAAAGAAAAACACCATCACTGAAAAATTTATCTTTGAGAATGTTTCATCATTTTTACTGTATATGTAAGATATTACTGTAGCGAAGTTTGTGGTGCGTATAACATGATAGTGAAAAAGGTTAATCGGCCGAAAGTTCCATGTTGCTTTAGGTAAGAGATTTGTTCTTCCGATCGTGAAGAGTACACAGGATTTTCCTACAACCACCATGTAAGTAACAGTACGGAGATATAAATTTATGTACTTAACAAAATATTTTCTCATATGGATCTTTGGCTAATCTTCGGATAACAAAAATTTTTATTGGAGCGTAGCTAATGATCACGATAAACACTGTAGAACCATAGCTGTTCTAAATGATTTTTTAAAATTAAATAAAAATTGTATTAAATGAAAATGTTTACTTACAACGTAAATTCTTTTCACAAATTTCCAAAAAATTTATTTACTCGAATTCACATCCGATTTTTAATGTTTTCTAAGCCCCAAATTACAAACTTACCGATCTCAATACATTATATCCACAAGCCCCGTTCTCCTAATCAATCGTAACAGAATCGCTTAACCACGTTCTCCCTCAAAACATTCACCATAACAGCTGCTTAAAAACTCATTTAAACTCCCACGCACGCAAATAAATGACCCAGCATCGCACCCCCTGCGTCATGCCTCCCCAAAAAAAACCACGCGTGGGAAAAACAAGTTCAAGATCGCGCGACCATGGCCCGAAAAAAAGAAAGCCGGAGCTCACCTACATCCTGCAAAAAAGGAAGAGACTCAAGCGCAGCCAGAAGCCCGAGTTCAATCGCGCATCGAACGAGCTTGCACGATTTCTCTCTCGCTGTCTCCGCATGACCTCCGCTTCTCCTTAAGGCTCCTAACTTCTGGATCGCCCGCTGTGCAGCCATGGTTCCTCGCTTAGATTTATATAACCCCCGCCGTCTCGCAAGAAACTCCGTCTCTTTGCCTCTTTTTTCATCTCTGTCCCTCCGTCTCTCCGCTAGGGACACTTCGTCCTCGACCTAACTCTACAGGGCCAAGGAAAAGCGAAGACTTCCGTCTCGACGTCGGCGGTCCTCTCGCAGCGAGGCTCTCTCGTCCTCAGCTTTTACCTGCGCTACTCTCGCTGCACTGTCGAATATTTCGCGATCAGGAGTGGAGATACCATGAAGGGAAACTCCCTTTTTGTTTTTGGGCATAGGAGCCGATCGTAAGGTAGCGATTGCATACAGGAGAGGCAGTAAATGGATGACGAGCTTCCCTCTGTGTGCTCTAGAGTGGATGTGCGTAGGCTGCGTTATCTGTGATTTTTCGAGGGAAAGCAGAAGCGCCGTGTCTCTTGCGTCCTATGGGGCATTTGAAAAATTTTAATGCCCCGCCAGTGCTTTCTGGGCTCTCTGGCTTATCTCGTGGAATTTCGATGGATGCTTATTTTTCGGATGGAGACGCTTGGGTCTGGGAGAGGAGTGTTATCCTTGCTTGGGATTTTTCAGCGGGGCAAGTGTTTGGCTGAGTGCCTACATCATTGCGATTTGTAAAGTGGAGATGCGCTGAGGTCGGTTGGACGGTGAGTTGGTTGGGTGTGGTTTAATCGATTGGAGATAGACAAGTTGGTTATGGGCGTAGGGCATGCTTAGAATAATGTTTTTGTAGAGAGAGGAAGTTGATGTGAAGCTTGGTTAGTTCCTGCTTCGTCTACTTGTAAGTAGGTGTTTATGTATGCGATTATAATTATTTGAGAATTTAAGTAAGCAAAATTATGGTACACTCTGAATTGTTTTTAAAGGATGGTTTTCTAAAAATCTAATGAAAAAGTAATAAAAGTTGTGAATGAACATATTAAATTGCTTGTTATTTTTTAGTTTTTTTTTTATTCTAATTCTTTTTTAATATGAACATTGATAAAACAATGAATAAGCCATCACAAAGTAATATATTGAAAAATAGAAAAAATAATAAATTAGTAATGCCATGTTGATTATTTAAAATAAAAAATTATTGTTAAATATAAAAATATGTGAAAATTATAGATTATAATATTAGAATATTATGTTATATTAGAATAATGTAAATATATATTTGCTTAAATATCATGATTTAAAAAACTGATAAAAAACAAAAAAGGATGATTTTATTTTTAAAATTATTTTTAATTATAAACCTTCAACAAAAGGTAAGAAAATGAGTTCTTACAGGTCACGAACTAAAAGCAAATTTTTTAATATAAACGATAAAAAAATGTTAAAATATATTTACCCTTTAAATATCTTCAACTGAGCTGAAACTCGTTCGAAATGTAGTGAAACTACTTTGGTTATCATTATAAAAAGTGTCTTTGTTTATTATACAAAGTTTTTCTTAAAACAAAAAAGAATGAAGGTTAACAATTTAACTGATTAAAAAATTAAGCATGAACAAGTGTCATAATTTTTTTTCAAAGGCTAAAGTGCATTTTTCAATATTCTTTTTCTGGTAATACGAATTTTTGATATATAGGAATTTTTAATTACATAGATTTTATAAAAAATCATAGTCTTAATATTTTTATGTTAATATATAAATAAATCTGTTTTTTTAAGAAATATTGTATTGGATTTGATTGGATATGAAACTAATAAATTGAAAAAAACTGAATCTTAAAATACACACGCTACTATATAAGCATTTTTTTAAATAATACATTCTGATTGCTTTTAAAAAACTTTTTTTATACCGGCACAAAGCTTCCGCAGTAAGATGCAAAAAATATTTTAATAAAAATAATATCATAATTTTAGAATTAATCAGCTTTCGAACTCGTGTAAGTATAAAAAATCGAATATTCCCCTCGAAAAGCCTCGCAATTGCCAAACTCTCGTGGCGCAACATCGCAAAAACAATCATTAATTCCAAAACGCATCCTGCAAAAGCTGCATGCATCCCTTGCTCGTCTGAAAGAGCGAATAAGCACCGCAGGTAGCGCCTCTGAACGGACCGATTAAACGCCAGGAGCGAGCGGGCCATCGGATAAATTGTTTGCTCCACAAAGCCGACGGTTTTGTGCGTGCGAACGAAGGGTCCTCATTCTTTTCTCTCTTTTCTCTGCGCGACGCCCGCAAAAGCCACGCTGTTGCTGCCGCAGTCGGCTTGGAGAAGGTCACTTGGAGTCCCTGAAAAATCTCCATGGCTTTTCTCGAGATTTTCCGAAGGCTCGCCGCAGGCAGCGCAGCGTAAAAGCCAGCCTTCGGGATGAACGTCTCTATAAGCAGGGGGGAAGGGTGTGCTGAGGGCGTCTGTTCTGGCTGCTGCCCTTTTGGGTCTTCTTTATTCTCTTTCGGTGCTAAAGTGTTGAAAAATGGAAAAGCTGGTTAGAATTTTGGCGGACGAGAGACTGAAGAAGAAAAGAGAGCCAAGGTGACTGAATTTGCTTTATTCAGAATGGCGAATGTTTGCCGTTCTGGATGTTGAAGAATTTTTGATACGAAAATTGTAGATTTATCAGTCACTGATTAAGGATAAAAGAATAGTGTATTTTGTTTCAAGGGCGTAAAGTGGTCTTTTTTAAACCAAGTGTGAAATTTGCTGCAATCACACGAAGTCAAAAAAGCTCAAGACTTAATTACTTTATTGTTACATTTTCAAATCCATACATATGTAATTAAATTATAGCAGCATTGAAAAAATGTATCAACAATTTCTTATTCGCGAAAAAAACAGAAATTATTAAAAAATTCTTTAGTATTATAATAATGAAAGAAAATCGAGAATTCATTTTAAATATAGTTACCTTTGGTTTTGCTTCTACGCCGTATTTAGAAAAAAGATAGATTTCCATTGACATATACGATATTAAAATACGATATGTACGTAGATAATATGTCAACTGGAACTAATTCTAAGCTTGAAGCACGCAAAATTGGTCATTAAATGAAAAATATATATTAAACACAGTCGGTATAAAATTATCACAATGAGCATCTAATGATTCGGAAATTCTTAACACTATCACAAAACAAGATCTTGATATTAATTTTAATTTCGGTAAAGCTACTTTAGTAAAAAGTTTGAGAATTTTATGATAAGCTAAAATTGATGTATTTATTTATAAAATGAAAAAAATTTAATTACCAATAAAAAAATCAAAACAAGGAATATCTTATCTGAAAATGCTGAAATTTCTTGTGCAAAACAATTAATGCGAAAAAGCAATAAACGCAATTTAATTTGGTAAGCAATTAAACGCAAAAATACATGTGGTATAATAGTTATACCTTTTTAGAAGAATCAGTTGTAGCTCTCGTTGTTTGAAGAATCATGTAGATCAAAACCTTTGGTTTTAAACATACTAAAATGTTGTTATTTCCTTGTTATAAAACTCAGATACATCCAAGAATGAAACATCTAATGATAAGTTTAATTGCGAGCAGGGTCTCAGCGAAGAAAGACGTTCTCATAAACTCGATAGATATCGCTTTGGCCTTTTTAAGGATGTTCTTTTGCAACATCAGAAGCCAATATTTTTGCATAAAATTAAAGTATTTTGTTTATAGGACTTATACAATAATCTCTGCAAAATAGTAGATTTTTCAAAAGTATTAGTACAGAATCTTAGGCAGTATACGTTTTTATTTTATACATTTTCATATTTTTTATAGTTCTGCCCAATATTTTTTGGTAAAAAAATAGATATATATTCCATAAACTATAGGGAAACAATGTTGTCGAAAGTTTGAAAAAGTTATTTAATGTTAATCTTAAAAAATAGTGCAATACGTTTAATTTGAATATTTTACTTAGCTTTCAATTTAAATAATATTTGTTATTTACTGGTGTTTTGTAACCGTTTACGAAATAATCAATAGATAATTGCCTTTATTTACCCGATGTATGTATTGAAAAATGCCTTACCATTCATAAGTTCGCAGACGTTTAATAGGTAGGTAAAAATGGATTAACATACAGTGAAATCGACACATCGATGTTTTCGGCTCACTCGATACGCCACGTTGTTATTTCACCGTTACTTAGTGAAAAATGTACTAACTTTGACACTGTTAGGCATACTGCCGAATGATTAGAACGATCTCAGCTTTTCAAAAATCATTTTTGTTGACAGCATTCTACGACAAATGCAAAACAATAGTAAATAAAATACGAAATAATAAAAAACTACAATGTATGACAGCGAGAATGCAATATAATTGAACGAACTTACCGTGATGTTTGCTCGTAATTATATGAAGTCTTCGCTCGAGTACATTAAATCCTAACCCTTATAAAAAATTCACCCCCCTCTTTTAAAATTAAGCTCTTATCTTTATCTCTAAAATATAAAACAGTGCGCAAGGGGTAGGAGTGAGAGGGTACTCTCTCCCCTACCTTTTTAACTAGACTCTGAATTCGTTTAACAACCATAGCACAACAAGGGACACTACAATGGATTCGAGTGAGGACTTCAAGTAATTACGATCGGATATCCCTTAAGGTAAGTTCGTTTGATCGTTCAAATATTTTATTTTTTTATATTATATAAGCATATTTATTATTTCTACCTATTTACTATATTTATGAAACTTATATATAAAAATAAGAAAATTCAAATTTTAAAAATCTAAAATAAAATATAATTCATTGAAATTATCATCATTTTATATTATAATTAAAAAAATGCACACAAATAAATAATTAGAAATATGAAATAGTGAACATTTAATATTAAAAAAATTACAAGACATAATTATTTTTTGCTTATAAATTTTTTAAATTATTAATTATACAACAAAACGTTACACAAAAGTTAAGGTGTATTTTGTTACAATACGTTACTTTTTTTTTATAATAGCCTCTAAATAATGTCAAAACCTTATAAATTTTAAGTAAAAATTCAAATTTTAAATTTTATAAAAAAATAAACAATTAAATTATAAATTTTATTCTTTGAATATTTTATTTGCTTGTACCCTGGTAGAAAATTGACCATGTTCTGGGCAGAATTTCTGGTTAACAAAGGTTAAAGTATCATTTAACTTGAAATTCTGTTCAAAGTATTTCCAGAAGTTTTAGATAAGTGTAATTTTAACATTTATTGATCAGAAATTCTGCCTAGAACATGGTCAAGAAATCTACCAGGGTAGCCAGTAGATATAAAAAAAAATTATGAAACTTAATATTTAAATAAAACTAAAAATAAAAATTATAATACTTGCATAACAAGATAACAAAATACTATATAAAATAGACGTTATCGATCTCCTTCAAACCAAATGTTTATTTCTAAATCCATGTTTGTAAGAAACTAATAATCCTCCTTTTTAAGACTTATTTCAAAATAAACATTAAGCATTTCGAAATAAGTCTTGAAAAGGAAGATTATTGTTAAAGTTTCCTTGAAATGTCAACTTATAAATAAACTTTTGGCTCGAGGAGATCGATAACGTCTATTTTATTTATTAAATTACCTCGAACGATAGGTTCTTTACTATTATTAATAACAAAATACTCTTTATTTTTAGCGTTCTATGTTTTTTTTTATTTTTCGTTAAATTTCCGTTATTTATAATTAAATATAATACATTTTTTAAAACTATTTTTTATAATAATTATAAAGTAATTATTAGTACAAATTTAATACTACAAAATTATATTTTATTTAGATTATTAAAGTTTATATTTTTAACCGACTTCAAAAAGGAGGAGGTTATACGTACGTACCGCATGTTTTTTTTTGTCTGTCCGCGCATAATTTGGCGAGATGTTGGCCGATTTGAACAAAAATCTTTTTAAATGACTTTTAAATGACTCTAACTTTGAGATGATTTTTCGGCTCTCGTGGCATAAAATACGGTTCGTTACTGGTGCGTAAGGTGATTTTTGCCTCGTTCGACTTTTCACCCTCGCTTCGCTCGGGCGAAAAACGCCTCACGAGGCAAATAATCACCTTCCACACCCGTATCGAAATGTATTACTTTGCAGTAACTAGGAACACATTGGAAAAAAAATACGCACGTTTCCTCTGAATTTATGAAATAAACTTTTTAAGGTTCCAATTATACCTTCTAAAAACCATGAAATAATATAACTTTTGAAAAAAAAAATAATATAACCGACTTGAGAAAATGTGGAAATAGTTGTATACGGACATCAGAAGGATTCAACACTCCTCTAAATGGTGAAAAATAATGACTATTACAATGTGGTATAATTGTAACTTTTTGTAGTCGGCGCCAAATAATAATTCAAATGTAATACATTCGTGATTGTTTGTGATTAAGTGCTTCAGTTGTAAATTTGGCGTCGACTCCAAAAAGTTACAATTATACCACATTGTAATAGTCATTATTTTTCACCATTTAGAGGAGTCTTGAATCCTTCTGATGTCCGTATATAACTATTTCCACATTTTGAAGTCGGTTATATTTGTTTTTCAAAAGTTATTTTATTTAATTTTTATAAATGAACATAAAAAGTATAAGTAGAGAAAGTAGATAAGAAATAATAATTAACCAAAAAAAAAATAAATAAATAAATAAATTGTTTTTTGTTTCAGTAAAAAAAGAACAATTAGAAGCATAATCAGTATAAGTGGTGTTAAACTCAATTTCGCTTTAAATAAATGTAATGAGATATGCATCTTTTTTAAGCTCAATTATGTGAGTACTTTACTCTAACGAGATATCGATGCGTACTTTTACGCAACTAAACGGTTAAGATATGACGGAATTTAAATACGACGATGTGATTAGATTTTTGGCTTTAAACGTACATTACATTGAGTAAAGTATTTAAAAAAATATGTGAACAATAATGTAATTTTAACATACTTTTAATTTTAATATTATATTACTTTTTATTTTTAATACAAAATATAAAATTTAATAATAGTTTATATGTATAGAAGACAAAATAATGTTATTGTTGTATATAGTAGTTCTTACGACTGTAAATTATAACTATTTAACACATGCTGTTGAAGAAAATTGGATATCTCTAATAATACAGCAAATTGTAAATGAAGTTCATCCGTATGAAATAACACTTTTTGTAAATACCTTTTCTACAACTATTACCTCACAGAAGAACGTTATTTTAGAAAAAATAATACAAGACATTCCCTCAGTTATTGTTGATTTCGCAGCATCGAAACTTATTGGTAATCGATCTTCAAGTTTACCTCTGTTTAATAAACTTAGAAGCGTATCGGTTCATTTTATTATAATATGTAATAATTATTATAATGCAAAAGATTCAATACTTACTTACTTAAAGCGATTAATACATTTCTTTATTCGACTTTCATCTAAGAATCCTCGTCCAAAATGTTTAGTAGTTTTATGTAGTAATTATATTCCTGAAAATAATATTGAACAAGTTCTCAAGTATGCATGGTCAAAAAATTTTTTGGATTTTTCTATAGTGGAAAGAAATCGAGATGTCCTTATAAATTCTCTTATTTACTATTACAATCCATTTTATCAAAAAATTAGTAAAGAAATTTTTTATCTAAAAAATAGTATTTTTCCAGATAAATTACGTAATGGAAACCAATATAGCTTATACATTCCCTGTTTTAATGTACCTCCGTTTATATTTGTTACATTTGATGACCAAAAGCAAAATAAAAGTGTTGATGGTCTATACTATCCTCTAATGAAAATTGTTACAGATAGTAGAAACTTTACTTATAATCCAGTTTTTTATTCAAAAAACTACACGTCTTTTGAAATTTTGGAAAAAGTGTATGAACAGTTAAAAATTGGGAAATTGAATACTTTAATGCTTCCTATAATGAGGGTAATGATTCCAAAAGAGCTACCTTCATTAGATTCTGGATATATATTTGAAGACTTAGTTGCATTTGTTCCAATTATGCGAGTTAATAGATTATTTCTTCCGCTACGTGCTTCAATTTATTTATTTATTATTCCTTCAATGTGTTATTTCATTTCAACGTTGATTCATTTTTTGAAGAAGGAGAATCCATATTTAAGTTTATTACAAATTTTTGTAATTCTCTTTGGTGCCTCAATAAAAAAACCAATATCATGGTCTAATAAAATAATTTTTTTAATAGTTTCATTAAATTCAATTATTTACTCAATTGATTTTGTAACAGAACTTATGAAAATAAAAATTATGAACTATGAAGTATCATTTGATTCATTCGAAGCTATGAATACATCTGGATTAGAACTATTTATAATTGATCTAGCATATGATCGTTTATTCAGTGTAAACGATGAATATGTGCAAAGTTTAAAATCAAAAACTACTAAGGTAACTGATATAAATAAATGTATAGATAGATTGTTAAATGGTAAATATGTAATTTGTACTCTTCCTATGACACAAGGAGAGTTTTATTTTCAAAATTATCTAAAGAGCGTTGATAGGCCGATGATGAAAATGACTAAATCTGTAATGACTTTAGAAACTAGAGAATTTCTTTTTGAAAGAGGCTCTCCGTTTATAAAAATGTTTCAAAGAACGTTTTTAGAAATGTATCAAACAGGGTTAAATAAAGCTACTATCAAAAGGCTGCGTAAACCTAGTTATAATGATATTGAAGAAACAAATGAAAATGATACTACTATTCTATTTATGGTTCTCAAATCAGTTTTAATAATAGGATATTCTTCATCAGTTTTTATTCTTTTAATTGAAAAACTTAAGATTTGTCAAAATATTGTCATTTATGAGTAAGACATGTATTGTAAGGCTGTATTTATGTTTTTAAATGTCATTAAAAAATTCCATATTGTATTTCTCATAATAATGTCTATGCCATATTATAAGTGCAAACTTTGAAATTATATATTTGGTATTTTTCAAAACATACTAAAATGAACTTACTTTCATATTTACAGATAAAATTTTAAAAGTCGATAAACTGATGAATGTTCTTAAATACATTTTTGTCTCTGCTGTGCAAATTAAAAAATATTCATATAATCACTATTATTTATTAAAAATATATACTTATTGCTAACTCCTGGAGCACGTAGAAGCTTTGTGACAGTTAAAATTTTCTGATTCTTGAATGATTTTGAATAATATCTGCATAAGTGCGTGTACATATGTATTGTAACAGGAATGAATCAATAATTAATATTGTATCAGGAATGAATCAAACAAGAAGATTCAAATATTACAAATCAATATAATCCATAAACACACTTATATACACGCACACGAGCGAAGCGCGCTGAGCCAACGGCAGCCAAGCAGACGACGCGCGCGCTCAACGCGCTCACACACTCACACACACACATTCATAGATACACATATACTCATACGCAAGCGAGGCGAGCGAGCCTATAAAAGCGAGCTACCGAGCGTGATTCGTCACTTGTCAATCGGCTATCTTCGGCGAGCGTTCGGGCCTAAGTTTGCACGGCGTGTACTCGGAGAATTAGCCGATCGTGCTTGAATAGCGTGTACCCCTCCTCCAAGCCGACAAGGCAATAACCCAAAGATTTCCTCCTATTGTATTTAAAGATTTACTGAAACTTAATAAACGTACGAATTCAACTTTAATAATAATCTATTTATTTGATAGATAATAATCCCACATCCTATTAACAAACTAATAACTCGAACTAAATTAATATTAGATATGATAGTTGATTTACGGGGAGTAAGAGGCGAGCAGGTGATCTAGTTATCACCTGCGTACCCTTCGAAACGGCAAGAGCAACACGCTACTAAGCACCGTCAACGCTTAGTAGTGAGGATCGGCCGATCCTGAGACTAGTCTACCAATCCTCAAATATAGGACCCGGATCAAGACTTCCGAGCCGTTCCCGCAAGTTGTCGGGGCGGTGCACGAGGTCCCGATGCGCATATTTAGAGCTAAGCCACAATTCACACTATAATGTCTATGCAATGTTATATGTGCAAACTTTGAAATTATATATTTGGAATTTTTCAAAACATAATAAAATGAACTTATTTTCATATTTTTAGGTAAAATTCTAACAAAATCGATAAACTGTTCTTAAATAAATTTTTGTCTCTGCCATGCAAATGAAAAAACATTCATATAATCACTATTATTTATTAAAAATATGTACTTATTGTTAACTCCTAGAGGATATAGTAGCTTTGTAACAGTAAAATTTTCTGATTCTTAATATAAATATATTAAATATAAATGTTGTTACTGGAATTCATAGACTTACGGTCGTTTGTAAGTGAATGAATGATCTAAACATATCTAAAATTCCTTGGAACTGCGATCCTTTTTATCTATGAGGAAAATTATATGCACATTGTTGGTTGTTGTTGTGTTTACTGTTGTATTGATATAATATCAATGGCGATTACTAAAAGGTTTTAAGAATAAGAAAAAATATGTAATTTTTGTAACTGTTAATAAAGTTATTTATATAAAATGCATAAACATATTTAATATTTAAACTACATGCTGCAGATGCAACAACAATAAATTAATTTAAAATAGCTACGATTCAATAAATTAGCACCGGTTCAATAAAAATATAATGATTATTTAGAACTCGTCAAAGGGTTCAAGCCCATTGTAAATACATATAAAACCAGGCCTAAATAAGTAAGTAATCCCCTTGGAAATAAATATTTAAAACACATAAAACGCTCTCGAATAAAAGTAAGCGTCGCAAATCGACTAGTAGCCTTAAAAAGTCTGGCCAATCCCAAAAGCACGTGTCCGCGAGAAAAATCATTAATTCCAAAGCATGTCCTGCAAAAGCTGCACGTAGCCCGTGTTTGTTCGAAAGTGTGAGAAAGCACCGCAGGTAACGCTTGTAAATGGGCCCGATTAAACGCCGAGAGCCAGCGAGCCATCCGATAAATTGTTTGCTTCACAAAGCTCTGCAGAGAAAAAGGGAAGGTCTCCTTTCTTTTCTATCTCGACGCGTTGCCCGTAAAAGAAACGCAGTTCGTTTGGAGAACGTTACTATTCAGAGTCCCTGATACTTTTCTGTAGCTTCACCCAAGATTTTCCGAAGGTTCGCCGTAGGCAACGCAGTATAAAAGCCAGCCTCCGAGATGGACGTCTATATAAGCAGAGGAAAAGGCGAGCTGAGCGCTGCTCTGATTGTTACCCTTCTAGGCCCCCTTTCTTTTCTCGCCGTGCTAAAGTGTTGAAAAATCGAAAATCTGGTTAGAATTTTGGCAAATGAAAAGGGTTGCAGAACAAGGGCGAATGACTATGAATAGATTTGCTTAGTTGGCAAACGGTTGTGTCTTTGAATGTTGACGGATTGTAGATACAAAAGCTGTAGATTCACAGTTTTTACCTGATACTAAAGGAGGAATATTTCATATTTATTTATTTTACTTTAAAATAATGTGGGGTTCTGTTATAGCTGAAGGGCTCTGTGTGAAAGGGAGCCTATATTTCTGAAATTTCAACATTACAGACTTACTAGGAGATGACCAACCCTCCGCATCACGGATAGTTATTCTTGGATTTTGTACTGTCTAAATACTATTTATATATGTATATTGATAATATGTAAATATGTATATTGATCTTTAGAATTAAATATTACGTATCTGCACCATGTACTGCATTTTCTCAGGAATATGTAAAAATGGACTTGGTCTTCTGTGGCTATGAACTTTTTAGCTAATAATTGTATTTACGCAATTCAGATAATGTAATTTAATTTTTGATACTCCGTGCGCAAAGCTCGATTTCGCGCACGCTCGAACAACAAGAGCCTGAAATCACTTTCTCGCACTAGTATCGAAATGTACTATTTCGTCGTTGTAATATATTTAATCTAATCTAAACACTTATTATTTATTATAAATGGTATTCGGCCAATTTGATGGTTATTAATTTAAATTATGTTTTTATATAGTGATAATTGGACAGTTTTGATTTTTTGTTCTTTGTCAGATGTTTAGAATAGATGAAATATTTAAAAATTTAACTCAAACCAGACTTATTCATTTACTGCTTTACTACTTTGTTCTTACAGTCAAGACCTAAAAATTAGTGTTTAAACTGGCATTTGATCTTGCTTTGAAACTACTTTCGTGCAAAACATGTAAACTATTTTGTATACAAAATTTGTACTAATACACTACTTTAGTAATACATGCACTAACCAAATTATACTTATTTAATGTTCAATTTTAGTGAAGCTACCTAGTTTACCATTCGCATCAAAATTGAACATTTTAAAAATAATTACTGATAAACCACCCATTCTAAAAGTCTTCAATTTACCCATTCCAAATCCGGCAACAAATTTCACCAAACGATCCCCTGACAGACTACCTCGCAAGCCTAAAAAAACTCCGATTTACCTGAACCACCAAACTCTGCTCCCTGTTTTTTACCGCCCCTCTTCCTCCTAGCAGGCCATTTTCCATTGTCCAGCCCCCGAAACTGCCCCATTGTCCCGTGGCGCGGATTTTCCGAGATTTGACTCTGCGGCCGAGACGCGTGCGTCTCTCAACGATTGAGGTGTCTCGCGCTTTCTATACCTACATCCTCCGGCCCCTTCGAAGGATGTAAAAAAGCAGCTGCGCCCACTCCCCGCAGAATTTGACGGTTCCTTAAAGGGAAATTGATTTCGTTCCTGCGGTACACACACACACACACACGCAGGATCGCTCCTAATGGGATATCGTTTACCCCCGCGTGAGAGAGAGGATATATGTACGTATTCATTTCTGTAACACACCGGTTGCGTCTTATTCACGCGTCTTCCCTACCCAGCGTCCTAGATTTATTATTCTACGAAGCTGCATGGGCGCGAGAGTTCGCCTGTATATCTATTTATTTAAGTGTATGTGTGTCGCAAAGTGCTGAACAGATGAATGGGTCTAGGGATATGTTTTGAAATCTCTATTCCAAGATGTGTGCATTGTAGATATAGAAGGAAGCATCGGAGGGTGTATGTGGAACCCTGCGGAACGTTGCTTTCCTAAATCTTGTATTGCAGGGTGGTCTAAGCAAAAATTTTAGGCTAAAGTGTGTTTTAAGGAAGTTGTCATTCGGCGATAGATACGTTGAATGGTGTAGAATTTTTGAATCTTATTGAATTTATCTTGCACGTTGGACGTTGGACATTTGCGTTGTATTCGTGGTTCTTTCACGTATGTTATTCTAGGCGTGAGGAGAGCAGGTTTTAAAATCTTATTATTCAATATCAGAACATTCTTTAATTCAAATAGATATTTTGTAGACTCGAGTAAATATTTATTTAAAGTAAATTTATTTTTTTTTAAGTAAATAAATATTTATTTGGATTATTTAAATATTTTGTTAGTACTATTCAAGAAAATATTTATTTGAATATAGAAATTTTTCTCTCAGATATACAAACATTTAATATATTTTAGTACATTTAATATTAATGTTCATTATTATATATATATACACTTAATGATTTAGTTATAAATACACGAAAATAATATTTAATATTGATGATTAAAAAGTAGTATGTAATAGTTGAATATCGAACATGCAAATTCAAATTTTTTGAAGTGGTTAGTGTAAAAAGTTATCATTTAATAATTGTTAACATATATATTATTTAATTGATAAGTAGCAATATAAGGTTTAACAATTATATAAATTCTGAAAACTTATAAAAGAATTATTTTTGAAATTTAAATAAATTTCATTTCGTTTAAAAATTAAGATAAAAAATATAATAAAACAAACATTATATTGTCGCTAGTTTAAATTGTAAATGAAGGGTTTCATGATAATGCAAAGCAATAAATTTTAATTAAAAATTAGCAGAAAGTTTCGACAGCAATTTGTTATTCTATTCAGGCTATATCTTTACAAAAAAATTGGTTTCATAAAATAAATGCTGCATTAAAATGTTTTGTTATTATCTATACACACAGCCTACATAATCCTAATGTCTACGTATTGTCAATAATAATAATGGTTACAAAATAAGCTGACGCAAAAATTGAAGAATATAGTAACAGTTTAAGAACTGCTTTATCTATCTTCGTTTGCGTATAATAATTTCATTTTCTAAATATAATTAGATAATAACGAGATAATCAATATTTAAGTTTAAGTATTAAATTGTAGTATAAAATAATTAAATTGAAAAATATTCAAATTTAGAGCTAAAGTTAATCTGATTAAGGTAAAATAGATTTCTCATTTTCCGACAGATGTCGATATCTCTGCCGATAGAGATATCTCTGTTGTAGGTAATTTTTTTTCGGTTGATAAATGTGATTTCTGCTGTGTCTATAACTGCTTCATTTTTAAAATTTTAATTTTTTTATTTTGTAATTTAATTATTTAGATAAATTTTTTGGGAATTTAAACAATAATTATTAGGATATCTACTTAAGAATATTCATAACATATATTACTTTTCATATAATTGATTTTTGTCATATTATCAAAATAAATTAATTATTTTTCTTTAAAATAATTTTTAAATATAATATTTTATAAATTCTTGATCTGAAATTGACTTGATATTACAAGCTATTTAATGAGATTTCTAAATTAGCGATGAAATTCTTATATAAAAATTATTAATCTCATATTAAAGCACTTCCATAAAAATATTTAAGTTTTGTTTAAAAAATCGAATAAAAATTTTTATAATTTTAATATTATAGTATATTGTGTACCAAGGGCGCAATGTGGGCTTTTTTAGACCGAGTGTGAAATTTGCAATACGAGTCGAAGGTGAGCTAGCACGAGCCGAAGGCGAGTGCGTTTGCGAGCCGAAGACGAGTACTGCAATCACACGAGGTCAAAAAAGCCCACAAGCCCTTGGTGCACACCATATTTTTTGTACCGCATGTATTGATTTTTATGTTTTAGAGACTAAAGTGATCGTTATTAGACACTGCAGCCACCGTCCTATTAGATTTACATGACATGAGCTCTTAAAATACATCTACATACAAAATAGACAAAAGATAATAGATAATAGATAAAAAATAACAGATACAAGACGAAAGATAATAGATACAAGATAATGGATAATAGATACAAGATAATGGATAATAGATACAAGATAATAGATAATAGATGAAAGATAATAGATAATAGATGAAAGTTATATATATCCTAAATATCATTTTCGAAGTAAAAATCCGGAGTGGGCGCTAAAGACTTTAGCGCTCGTCGGTCTAAAAACGGGCACTTTGGGCTCGAATTTTAGGTATTAAAAAGCGCGAAAATCGTGCTTGTGTTACAAAAAGTAATTTTATAAGCATATAAGTATTGTTTGAAATAGGACTTATTCCTCATTTTTGAAAATATTTGAAATTAAATTCTTAGGTATTTTAATTTGTCATCCTCGTAGAAAATAAGCTACATTTTATAGTATCAATAGTTTTTTATTGTAATAAATAGTTTAGTATTATTCTTTGATGTTGTATTAACGTGATCAGGATAAATAAATGATAAACACATTAATTTTTATTTCTTTTTCGTATAAAATCCATGTATTGTGTCAATTTTCATGCGTTACAAAAGAAAACAAATGACAGGCTGTGTCCCGAAGAGAAATAGAGAGATTAAGTATATATTCACCGGTAATATACCGCTTTGCGCAACATTTTTTTTATTTTTTTCGCGAATTCTCGCATTAGTACTTGATTTCGAAATATGCGTATTTGTATTTTGCCATTCCATCGACACATGCCGCCAAAATTAATGAAATAATTGTGCTAGTTGTATCATCGTCGAGAAAATCGCAATGATTTAATATAACAAAACTGTCGTATTTTTTCTCGGCACTTTTAATAGCAACCTAAAAATTTTCCACTTGCTTGAAGTTGACCACTTGAATTCAGTCATGTTTAGCATACGGAATTAAAAACAATCGAATAAATTGAATAATCTCAACAATACTTTGTTAGACATAATATTGGGTACCCTTATTCATTATTGTTGTAACAGATCAACTTTACATTTTAAGTATTCCTATAAACGCGACAACTAATAACATTTTTTTCATGCTCGTTGCAGCGTAAAATCAATTTTCATGAATTCCCTTCAACAGGGAAAAAAAGTACGTGGATTTAGGACGACGACGATGACGACACACGACGCACGTTCGCGCCACTCACCTCTCTTACGCTCGTTTTAAAGTTAACATTCGTAAAGTAAATCTGTACAGCTAAGTCAACAAAAAAAATAATGATAACACGTACAGCGCCTAAAACTTATACAGTTGGTTTATCTTCCTCATCTACGTTCTTTCAAATTCAATTAGTACCTTAAGTTTCGCCACTCTCTACTCCTTTCTTTCTTTATGCTCATTCATTCGTCCCAGCCATCGTTTACATTGTTTATATTCAATATTTATAATATATAATTCATCTTCGCTATATCACACGTCGCTCGCACGGTTTCATCAAGTTTTATTTATTTTTTATTTTTTTCCTTCCTCGATCGCCCGAAGAACGCAAAGGGACAGAAAGTGAGAATCGTAAAGTGGGTGTCGCGTAGGAAAGGACTACGATAGCGCTTACTTACAATATGTATACAGCCGCAGCGGCTTTTTATCAGCTCCCTCTTGCACTTCTCCTCTCCCTTTTTTTCTTTCCTAAAGAGTAAATTCGCAAAGTCGATTATACATATTTTATATATATATTTTTTATGACGTAACGTGAGGACTACACAGTATATTTTCCCCCTCCCTCCTCCCTCCCTTACATAGTCGCGAACTCCAGAGTGTTGCACTCGCGTCGCCTTCTCCCTTCTTTATTGCACTTATAACATAGTCTTTGACTTAAGAGCGAGTAAGGCCGTGAGGCTGTCCTAAGTGAGCGCGGTTATTCGTACGCTTATAAGAGTGAACTTCTCTTTTTTTTCTTCCTCCCTCATTCGTCGAAGAGCGCCGCTTGTGACTTACTTTTATCCATTGAAAATTATATATTTATTTACAGAGAAGAAATTTTTACTCGCTTTTTTATCGTCGATTTGATTATTCATTTCCTCTCTTTCAACCTTCTGGGGTGAGTATAAAGCGGCGCTTTCTATGATATGACTACGAACGATTAAAAGTACGAACTGCAGCTTCGTACAAGCACGAGAAACGGGTTTTCCTTAGCGTGTTTATGTGTAATTCTTCACAACATAAGTATTACATATTTTTATTTTTTTGTACAAGTCGATGGAAAAACTTTTCCATTCTAGAGTTCCGCTGTATTAGGCGAACAAAGTCGTCGAGTCTCGGTGTAACTTTTCTTTTTCTCTAACATGACATTATTATTTATATATCGTTGACGAGTTTATTTGAATATATACATGATTTCGTTTAATCAATGCCAATGATTAACTGATGAAAAAATTATTTTGCCTCAATAAATCAGAGAAGAAACAATTTAATACATGACTTACGTTAAAACAATATGTTTATTTAATAACAGGCTGCATGTAAAACAAGATAGGAATGTTTGATTGAATCAAGATAATTCTTTTCATCAGTCACTTGATGATAAAATCACTAAAATACACAATACAGTGGAAGAGTCTTTTAGTCAAATTCATGTTTAACGACTAAAATTTGACCATTTATTAAAACAATATATTGCATGGTATTTTTAAGACCGCAATAATAATACAAAATGTAAAATAGATCAAATAGCGATAAGCTATTTATTATCAATAAAATCATTGGAAAAGTTAATAGTAGTCCTACTAATCTTTTGCAATTATTCGAAAAATGAAGAACTGTTCTTAAACAGTGTATTCACAATGTTTTTACTATGCATCTACTGTAGTTGAAAAAACAACAAATTTCTTTACGACTATTTAACAAAAGTGGATAATTTAATATTCGATCAATTAATATCTAAGCAGTTGAACTTTTAATATACAAAAAAGAAAAATGAATATTTTCGTTGCAGGGATGGATAAATTAAAACTTTTTACAGAGTTTGTTATATTAATTAGTATAAAGTAAGTTCCTAAATATTAAAAATTTTGTTTCATTAAATAGTTAATCGTGGGTTATTCGAGTCAATATACTTATTTACCAATTGTTATTAAATTACAAAGTAACGAATTTCCTATAAAAAAACATATGGATGAACGAAACACCATAGTAAGCTAAGGTCCATCCCTGTCGAGTCCAAAACAAACTCTACTAGACCTTAAGTAAATTTCGCTCTATGTTCTCTCGCGAGTTTACGGCTCCTCTCCATAAACTCGCTGAACGGAAGAAAAAATGTATAATGCACAGTTGTCCCAAACCCATGAACGTAATCCCACGATTTCGCTTCGTGGATTTATTTTCGACCTTTAAGGTCTATCTTGTATATCTGTTCCACGATTGCACGATAACATGTTAGCGCTCATCTCATGAGCTTCTGTAATGTGAACGCGAAATATCTTCTGGCCGCGAGAGACTCTCTGATATCAGTCGCGAAAAACGAGTACAATTAAAAAATGAAAAACAATAAAAAATTGAATTTCAGAAACGAAACAGTCAAACGACAAATACTTCTAAACTATCAATTCGTAACTCGTCCCGTCGACATCGTCAAAAAGCCCCCGTTGGCCACGCTCTCGCTGATATGCACTGGTATATGTAAGTAGAGGATCCAGACACAGCTCCCAATCTAGGAATAACACCGGTTCTCCCTTGTGACGCAGCAGCGCCGGTGCGGCGGCTGGACTTTGGCTTCGCTTCCTCTCGCATCGTTCGACTTAAGTACGCGCCTCGCACGGCCGGCCTCGGCACTAGGAGGCCGAGCTGTACCAACCGTTCGTCGCCGTCTTGTTGGCGCTCGGATGGTAAAGATGGAATCCGGCACCGGCCGCCGGGTGGTGGTAGAACTGGGGCTGTTCGGCGGCGAGGCTAGCCGTCGCGTACGCCGCCGCTGCATCAAGGGCGCTGGGGTGAACCGCGGCCGAGTAGACCTGGGGCTTGAGCGGCAGTGGCTGGGCAGGCTCGTACTGGTGCCGGAGCACCGGGTCACCGTAGACCGACGCCTCGTAGCTGTTTACCGACATCTGCTGTTGCTGCTGCTGCGGTTGGTGCTGCTGTTGTTGATGCTGCTGATGCTGCTGTTGATGCTGCTGTTTATCGCGAGGCGAGACGGAGGAGGGCGGCGTCATGGCCGAGTGGTAGTCCACGGCGTAGCCCGCCGCTGACGTGTACGAGGACACGAGGCTGGTGAAGGCGTCGGCCCCGCTGCCCGAAGCCACCTTCTGGGCCGGGTTATGCGCGAGAACGAACTGATGTTCGCCGTAGGTCGACGAGCCCTCGGATCCAGGTGGCGTTGGCAGCGGTCCCGTTTGCGGGTTCTCGGTGTAGTAGCCGCCGGCAGATGGCGCTCGGCCAGTGCCGCCGGCACCCGTCGTGGCGATGCCGTGGACGTTGGCCCGGATCACGCTTTCGCGGTTGGCGTAGAGCTGGCGGAGGAGGGCCGAGGCTGGGAGGCCCGAGGACTGCTGGGGACTTAGGTGGCCGAGGTGGTGGTGGGCGCCGATCCATTGGATCGTTGACTTTTGCTGCTGCTGTTTGAGGAGAGCGTCCGTGCTGAAGTCCGTGGGTGTTTGGTGGATGGCTGGGGAGTCGGGCTTGGCCAGACCGGCACCGGGTAGGTGCTTCGACATCGCCTGCTCGAGGTCCTTGACGGAGGCGCCGCCAGCGCCGCTCGCCGCGTTGTGGTGAGATTCGGTTAACTCCTCCGTTCGCCTTACCTAAAAGAAATACAGATTATTTGATTATGTTTATATATTCTTGTGTAATTGTCTATAATGCTTTACAAAAATAGCCGAATATTTAATGAAACATCTGCACGGTATTGTGGAATATTTATATAATATTGCTGTCATATTGGTTTTCGCGTACACATGGATTCACAGTACTATACTGTACAGGCAATTCATAGAGACTTCTTTGAAGTTAATGTAAGGAAGAAAATATTGAATAAAACATAATACACGTTTAAGTTAAGATAATGGAAAAAGAAGTCATAAATATTGATTTCGTTAAATTTTTTTATCTGAAAGTAATATTTTGAAATACCAATATCATGTCAATACTTTCTCAATACTTTAGTACTCAATAGCTACCCATATACGAATCGACCCGGTATAAATATTAATACATCAATAAACATTTGCAAAATCATTAATTTTATTAACAACCAAAATCCTCCATCTTCACCCAAACAAACAATCACAGCACCCACCTTAGGACTACCGGTCCTCAGCAGCTGCTCGTTCGTGGGCACCGAGTGACTGGACGAGGCCGGGCTGAGCGCGTGGCTCCTGCCGTTGGGCGTCGTCGCGCTCTTGATCGCCTGCTCCTCGTCCTCGTCGTCCTCGGCCGAGCTGCTCTCCTCCTCGTGCACCACTGGTGCCGCGCTCGCCGCGACTTTTCGCTTACGGCCGCGCCTCGTGGCCAGCTGCTTCGCGGCAGTTGCCTGCGTCGCCGGGGACTCCTGCTGCAGCTGGGCGACGACGTTGTCGTGGTGCCGGCCGCCTGGACGGTCGGTCTCGGTGCCGCGCGCCTCGTCCCGGTCGTCGCGCGGCGAACGGTGCGGGTGCTCCGGGTGCTGGTTCGTCGGGCCGCCGCTGCTCCTGCCTTCAGGGTGAAATGTTCGTGAGTTTAATGATGAAGCTGGGCTTGGGCATGAGAATGTTTTGGGATAGATCGCTAGATTCGAGATGATAGTA
>JAPYZA010005004.1:0-12729 GCA_030522685.1 Eupelmus azureus
CCGGGGTTTGAATTCGTGCGAGTAGAGTGCAGGTTCGATTTTTTTTTTTTAGTTAATTTATTGATGTTTGTTGGTTTTAGTGATTTTTTTTTAAACGGGAGCTTTGTTATGGAGGTTGAATGACTAGGAAAGGTTACAAAGACATTCTGTTTTGTTTCTTTTATTGGCTGTCCCTTCTTGAGTGATAGGAATTTGATTTATTGAAATGGATGCAGTTTACCTTTTTAACATAGTTGTTTTCCTTTTTGCAGGAGAAAGATACATATGGCAATGAAGTTTCAAGACTGGCTAGACCACTGCCTGTCGAATACTTATTGGTTGATGTTCCTGCATCCACACCGCTAACACCTCAATTTACTTTCTATGCCAACGATAATATTAATCCATTCCCTGTTGAGAACAGGTAAATTAAAATTTCTAAAATAATCGGTTGCATTAAGCTTAACATCTGACATGAATCATATTTTTTTTTTTTTTCAGGATGATTGATGGCCAAGTTCAAGAATTCAGTTCCTTGTGCACTTATATGCAACAATTCAGTCCTGATCAGTTCCTTGAAGCTATGTCAGATTTTCATCTACTCATATTTATTGCTTTTATGGATACACTACCATTGAAGGTACTTCAGTTATATCTATTCTTAACTTTATATTTCTACATCTTTCCTTGTTTTTTAGAATTTTAAAGCTTACAAATTCTTTGGATATTCAATCTTCTACCATTTTTTCGAATCAACAGAATAATTAAATGTTGCTTAATTAGTACTAAAATAAAGTAATATTTATAATTATGAAATATACAATTTCTTTTTAGAATCATATGGGTCCACTGCTGGAAGCTATTCGCACCAATGATCGCCACAAAGCTAATGAATGGGCCCGCTCTGTAAATTGGGCAACAGTTGAACAGCTAATTTCAGCAACATCATCCGCAGGTCCTTCAACTCGAAATGCAATGTTTGGAAGTAGTCCAGCAAACTCTGCTTCTAACATAGCAGGAATTGGCATTGAAACTGCATCTTCTGATGATTCAAGAGCAGAACAAACTTTGTGGACTTGTTCACACTGTACTTTTCTTAATCCTGCGGAAATCAACACATGTGATATGTGTAGTTTACCGAGGTGAATTTTGCTAGATTAATTTTTATTTTAGAGGAGATTGCAGTAACAATCATTTAGAAATTGGGATTTAAATATTTTTTTATTTTAAGAGAAGTAATATTTAAAAAAATTTAACTAACAATTAATATGTATTTTCAAAATATTCTTTACAAAAATACTTATAATTGAAACTAAAATGATAATAGATCTAATTTAATTAATATTTTCAATTTATAATGTAGCACATAAAATTTTATATTCACTGAAATGAAATCCTTGCTTGATTTTAATAAAAAATTTTTACTGTAAATCTTCTCTTAATAAATTTCTTTTAATTCTCACTTTAATTTTTATTGGTCTATACAGGATTTGATGCATGCAGTATTCTGTAATGAAAATATAGCCTACTATTGAAATTAATAAGTTATTAAAGCTAGCTACACTTTTTTAGTTTTTCCCAGAGTGCTTTTCTTAATTCTCTTTTTGGTTTTCATAAATTAGAATTGTTATTTTCTAAAACATACAGTACTTCATGTATTTTAGAATGCCGATGTAAATTTTCAATATGGTAAGTCAAGAAGGCAAAGTATAAAGCAACACACAAAGATGTATGCATCCAATGACGACTGATTACTGTAACTAGCCATTCAGCATTCTTATTGAAATTTTTATTAACAAAGAAAAACATGAAGAAGCAAGTAAAACTGTGATATGAGAAGAAAAGAAAGGCATCTCGTGCAAACATGGAATCAGCTGTAAGGTTTACATAACCTTCTAATGTAATTTATTATGTCGCTACAGATGTTTTTGCAAAAAGAGTGATTTTTCTCATCTCTTCATTAATAAATAGTAAAAAGGAAAGATACATTAATGCTATGAAGTTCATGTAGGTAACAGTGTAAGGAAATAAGAAATTTTCAATTTGATATTAATTTTATTTATACAAAACCTCATCTACAATTTCCATTCCAACAATACTGCTTTTATTTTAAAACTTTATCACTTATCCTGCTCACCACTGAATCCAAAAGATTAGAAACTTTTAATTCTTCCTCATCTATTTTATAAGTCTTTTTTATTACGTTTAAATCTGTAAATTCAGACAATTTTGATATTGGTATTTTTTCACCTTTAATACATTCAAAAACTTGTTTTTCCATTGTTTGCTTATTCTCTGCTTTGTGAATTAATATAATTAATATGTCTTGAACGTCATTAGAAATTCCAAACGTTGTTAATGACTGGGAAATATTTTTCGAAGTTGACAAACAGTAAATAACTTCTGTGAACAAACTTCTTGTAACCATTTGTTCATACTTTTCATTTAATGCAGCTTTATTTGCAGCAATAGCAATTTGAAAAGGATGTACTATTAACTTTGCTTTAACAATGCAACAAGGTAATTCTTTGCTAATAAGTTTATTGTGAATTTCTTCAATGTTTTGGACATTCTTATACAAGTAGACAGTAACCTGTTTTTCTGTTAATTCATCTAGTTGCAAAGTGTAACTTTCTCTTATGCAATTTTCAGTCATATCGTTATAATATATTTGTTTTACTTTTATAAAAACAATTATAAAATACTGTAAATACTTTATTTTATGTAAAATTATATCATCCGTGCGTTCGGCATGATTGTTAGAAAAGTATATATTATTTGAGGTTAGATATATCGTCTGCAAATCTCAAGCTGTATTTTCATTGGTGAATTCAAATGATTTACGAATACCTATAGATTCTCTAAAAAAAATAATAAACTACTTATAAAAAAAAACAATAATTATTATGTTTTTGAGAAATAGAAATTTTAATATTTACACTAGTGATGGAAAATACAAACTGATGGAAAATTTCATAATTTCTAATATAATATTTCAGCCATCTATAGCCTGCAATTGGAATACCTCCCCGAATATTTTCTTTTTTTACTTGGGATAATATTTTTTTTAATTTTTATTTTCGAGATTTTTTCAAGAAATTCTGGAAATAAATGCTTTAAAATTTACAATTTTTTCCAAAATCTACAAAATTTTTACATTGGATTCTTCTTCAAGGCATTAACAATGTATTATCTATTGTGGATATCAATATTTTTAGTTTACCTCTTAACGCTCAGTTTTACTTTGCGCGAATTATATATTAATTTTTTGTATAATTGTTGAATATATTCAATGGGGATATTCGTCTGACGGTTCTCATCGTTACGGGGATAAAAGGGATATAAGTAGAACCGGGGATGGTTACAAAATGAAAGCCAAAGGAAAGCAGGGTACTTGCATTGTAACTGTGGCTACAGAAGTTCGAGAATGACCTTTGAAGCTCCAAATGCCTCATACAATAATGTATATTATTTATTACTTAATTTAACAAACTACAAGTTCTAAAAAATATAAAGTTATATAAAATATACGGATAAAATATCATAATAGTAGAATTAACTAAATTTTTTAATAGAAATAATGAAATAATATACTCTATAAATTTAAATCAGTGAAATTTAGAGAGTATATTAAGCATGAAAAAGTTTAATTACAGATAATGAAATTAATTACAATTAATTTTCATCATACCTTGCCCGAAAGAACCACTTTCTTTCTCGGCGTAAAAACACAAAGTGGTATTTTCGATCTGTGTAAAATAGCATAAACACTATGGGAGGTAAAATGGCTAGTTCATAGCACATATTTGCCCAAGAATATTATCATATAAAAACGCCAAAAATTAATATTTTATTATTAACTGTTTGAAAAATAGTAAGAAATTCACGCATTAAAGAAGACTTTTTAAACATAACTTTATTTTAAGCATATCCTTCTTAAATTTTATAAAAAATATAAATTATTTTTAAATAAATTCACAAAGTTTTCAACTAGAAGGTGCGAGAACTGTAATATATGATAAAGTTGTCTTAATTATCTGCAACAAAAATTATTTTTTATTTATTTTGTTGTTTATCATGAAATAATTATGTATTATTAATAATTATAATTTCTTACAGCTCCATAATTTCCAAAATTCATGACATATAATCCTCCTGCAGTCAAACAACACGGTTTCATACTTCGAAACAACATCATTTTTATCAAGGTTTTTGATGGTTCAGATAAATTATACCATTCATTTGAGTATCTTAATAACAATAAATTAAATTTTATTTTTTAACATCCAATCTTTATACATCGATTTCTTGCATACGTACGTAGAGACGAATATTTGAGAACTTTCACTTATTACTAATTGTCCAGGCCAGCTGAGATAGAACAAATGAATCATCATACCAAATTCAAACATACTCATTCTTATTAAATCCAAGATTTGTTTGTAATTTTCCATTATCTGTGCAATTTATAAATAATACTATGTTAATTGTGCAGTGTTTTTTTTCTTTGTGATAATTAAGAATTCTTACGGTGATTGCGCCAAACGTAAGAAATAGTACACAAATACAAATTAATAGAAGAAAACAGGTTTTATATGTAGTTTCAAGTAAATCATTAAATCTAGAATTTTATATTAATAGTGATTAGACTTTTTATTCCGAATACTTTTTATTCCGAATATAGTTTATTAAATAAATTAACGTAAAATTTTATGAAATATTAAATAAAATATTATCTCTGGAATATATTTACATAATAAATTAAATAATTATTTTTATATTTATGCATTTAAAATTTGACATTGATAATCAAAGGTAGAATAATTCGACTCTAAAAGTGATTTTTTAGAAATAAATTAATATAACATCTTTAAGTACTCTATATATTTAATTTCAAATTCGCATTAATATTATTTTTCTTCTAGTATTTCTCAAAACATTTTTATATTTTTTATAATAATTACCAAAGAACACCTTCATGTTATAAGATTATTATCTATTTAAAAGTTAATATTATAAAATTATTACCATTTTTCCCTTTACTTCACTCTATTTCATTAATAATAAAAATAAATAATAATATGCTATATTTATTGTTATAACTTTAGTCACAATAATTTTTTTAGTACGTTGTACTATTATTATTAATTTATTATTTATACACACATTTTATCTTTAATGCAAAAGGAAAGGACTCAAAAATAAAGGTTCATACATTGAAAATTTTACATGGATAGCAACAAATTACAGCTATTTTCGAAAGTGAACCGAAAATGAAGTCAATAATACAATATTTTTGCGAGTTAATAAGCAAAAGCTAATTATAATGAGATCTAAATTGGAACTTCCGTCACCATCTGTTTATAAAATTAAATATATATATGTAAGTGACGCTTACTGACGTTTTCCCCGCGTTACCTTATATGTATTTTAAATTTTGTATACACTGTATCTTACAAATATACAAAAAAAAATATTCCATCACTGCAGTATTACTTTTTGCATTACTTAACTTTATAGATTCTTGATGCAATCGAATGGCTGAAGTAATAGAATTATAGGAGAAATCTTCATCTTTATAAGTACGTTTTGTTGCAATTTGAATTCGATGCCTGAAAATAATAATTTTACCAATAAGTTTTTGTTATAAAAAATAAGAAAAAAAACTTTCTATTACATCATGGACAAATTATGAAATTACGAATAATTTTCGATTCATAAAATAGAATACAATGCATAGTATGAGTAAAATCAAATTTAACCTTTACGCAGTACGAGAGAAAGACTAAAAAAATTTAGTTCAAAGATTATTATTCAAATTATAATAATAAATTATTAGTAATAATAAATTAATTATTTAATAAATTATAATAAATTTATTATTATTATTTCTTTACTATAAAAGAAAACATATTTTTAATAAGATTATAAAAAATTGATCAAAGTAATTGTTTTTCGATCGGCGAGTAAAAAAATGGTTGACGCAAAAAAGTAAATTTAAGCATAAAACGGCTATTTTTGGCAATGCTTCATATGAACAAAAAACAAAAATCCATTTGTAAGATTTAATAAGTAGGTACTGAACTTATGGGAGTTTAAAATTGCAGTGCGACACTGGCGGCTGCTGCGTGCAGCAAGCAACTTGGCCGAAACTAGCTACCTTTTAGTATTGTATATATCATTAGGGTGGCATCGCACATTATTATTATTACTCTTGAATTAATAACCTTCTGACCTTCTATCATATTTCTTGATAGAACTGTGGCATCTGTATAGATAGATACCTCATCACTTAAATTTCATGACAACATTTATTTCTTCTTACAACTACTTCAATAATAATTTTCTGATTCATCTACATGCAAATTGCATGTAAACACATAAGTATAGTTTCGGCTATGTTTGTTACGCTACATATGAGACGTGGACGTTTTCTTTTCCAATATTAAGATGGGCAAAAGTAATTGATCAACGGTATATATGTATTTACATTAACTAATTAACATCATAATAGCATAGACGTTTTAATAAAATGATATTAATCTTACTTAACGACGTTAAATACTGCAAGATTTTGATGCACAACGGCAGTATACATTGTGTCAATGGCCATGAGTACTGTAATGGATACAGTAGAGATTATACAATATGCAAAATAAATTTCATAATAATACTCCGCCTGGTCGACAAAAAATTCTGCTTTTACTACGTGAACTTTTGACCGCGATTGATTGAGCGGCGTTATAAAATCTAGAAATGTAGGTAGCATTCCCAGTTGGCTAAAAGCAACTCCAGCTATTGATAAATAACCTGGAAAATGTAAAAAAATTCTATCATTTTAAATTTAAACATAATTATTTTAATTTACGCCTATTTCAAACAAAATAAGTATTTAAAATTTTATTAGTATGCTGCCTTTCTGCAATGCTATTGTTATTATTTATATGTAAATCATACTAAACAAGTATTCTGTAGAATAATGCATTACGTAGAGTAACTTTTAAGTTAAATTGTGTCTTGCAAAAGTTAAATATAGATCTTGACCAAACGTTAATTTAAAATTAATAATGCGATGGCTGCTTTGTAATTTTTTTTTTTTTTTGTCTTCTTAAATAATGAAAGTTAAAAGACATTTTTTAATAGGTTTATAAATAAACTTTAATAATTTCTACAATATTGTAGAAAATTAAAGTTGTAACACCAAATACAAAAATTTTCTTTGACTCAATGTAAATATGCAGAAATAGAAAAATTAATTTTAATTTAATTAAATTTAGTTTATAAATTATATCTATAATTATCTATAATCTATAATTTCGACTATGTTTATGGCTAATACATAGTTTTAATTTTGGAATTCTATTTGTTCAAGAATTGTCTAAATAACTAAATTTTGTTACTGATGATGCTCATATTCTTGAGTTGTGAGAAAACAACGGTCAAACATACGCCAATAAATGATTTAAAATTATTTGTAGAAATTCATTTTTTTATTTCTACAACTCTTACAAAATTAAAGCATATAATTTTAAAGAAAACTAGCATACGCATACCAATATAACCTACAGATTTAAATTTTGCTATTTTCGCATATTTTATCATAATAGCCTTTTCTTCGGGATCTTGTATTTTCAGCCATGTTTCTGCTACATGTTCATAAACCTTAGAAATCTATAAAAATAACAAGGCATAAAATATAATGTAGTTGTAAAATAGTACATTATGCACCAAGGAGGTAAAGTTGCAGATTATTCTCGCGTGTGGGTTTACTGCCCGAGTGAAGTGAGATTAGATTATTAGATTAATAGATTTTAGTGAATCTATCGTTCGAGGTACGTTAATGCAATAAATGAATTGATCGATCTCCTTCGAACCAACGTAAACTTTATTTAATAAATGTCAATGTTTCGGGACGTTTATTAAATAAAGTTTACGTTAGTTCGAAGAAGATCGATCAATTGATTTATTGCATTAGGATATTAATGTTCCTTAAAAAATAAAATATTTTTATTTCGTTTATTCCAAACTTGTCTGCTTTTTAAAATATATTTAATTTGTTAGTAAGAAAATGTGTTTGTATGTGTGTCCGTGTGTGTGTGTGTGCTCATTGAAGTACCATTAAAATAAAACATTAGTTTCCGAATCAAAAAACGATCACTCCAGTCTTAAAAATATGATTATGTGTACCAAGTGCCAGTAGGCTTTTTTTAATCTCGTGCGGTTGCATTACTCAACTTCGGTTCGTCCTAGTTCGCCTCTGTCTCGTTCTGCAAACCTTACACTGGGTCTAAAAAAGTCCGCGTTACGCCTTTGATACGCAATATACTATTCCTCCCACTGTGAAAAAACTCAATTTTTCATTCGTTTTTTATGCACGAAAAAGGGGTATTGTGTCCTTCAAAAACGATTTTACGAATACGTGTCTATAAAATTTTAACATGCTATAAAAGCGTGGTTTATGCAATATCTTTCAATAAATATTGTTTATGCCTTGGACATTAACTTGTGATCGTTTTTTTTTACGGCCTTGTTAGTAATTGCGCGTTCCATGGACCTGTTTCGCTGATCCTCGGACGTGCAATTCCAACTGCAGCCATAAAATAATATTTTACGGACTTAACACAAAAAGCAGTATTTACATATTATATATTATATTATATCGATTAATACATTGTTCTCACTGAAGACAGTAACAAGGTATTTCAAAAAACAACCAGCAGCAAAAACCACTCCACAAATATTTTCTGCGCATATACCCAAATCCTTTCCGCACCATATTCTCGATCCATTAACCTTAAAACATTTTTTCAATGTTATAATAGTCAAAATTTATGATTTGTAAAATTCTTAAATTTTTATTCGGTGTATTATGTATAATATCTTATAAGGAAACTATTTTTTGTAATTAACAAAACTTTTTTATTTTATAAATAATTGCAACTTGAATCAAACTTGAATCGAAGGAAAAAAATTATTTCGAGATTTATCCGCCCAAGTAGGACAATTTTGTGAAGTGGCGGTAAAAACAATTTTTTTCCCATGAAACTTTGGCGGAATCCTATTTACCCATGTGTGTAAAACTCTTTTTTTATTAACTAAGCGATAAAAATTTATATCTTTGAAAAATTTTGTATTCAAATTTTTTATATGCTTATACTTACGTGTGGTATGGAAACCATTCCTAATACTAGTAATACGATGGATCGTCGAATTATATTATGCGTTCGAGATTTGTAAGGCCACAATCCTGTTAATACTTGCAGATTTTTATTTATTTTAAAATAATTATTACTGTAAATGTTTTCCAACGTTATTATATCCATTACTAATCTATTTCCTTGAACTATCAAAATGATCAGATAATAACAGATTATTCATTTTCGTATGTTGACATAGTTATAAAACATTTTTATTACCTGTTTAATTAATTATTTTTGATATTTCTGTTAAATAATAAAATTTTAAATCAATATCTTACAATTACCCAGTTAAAAATTATATAATCAAAAGTTTGATGAGGCATTTTTATTTTGCTACAGCCTATAATTTATAAATGAAAACCATTATCAGTATTATTCAAAAGGTAATGATAGTAATTAAATAAAGTTCACTTAATTCAATAGTAGAATAGAGTGGTGACAAAGTGAAGTAGATGCAGAGACAAATTTTTCTGTAACTTCTACGCAATGCAATGATGATTAGGATAAATAAACTTCAAAAAACAAAGTTAATACTAACGCACTCATTTTTAAGGCTAATTTGTATCAATCGAAATGGATATTTTTCCAAGTGAATATTTTAAAAGCAATATCGCATATGTGTACTTAATAACGGGGATAAATTATAGCATATCTTGACAGTTTATTGTTAAATTGTATTGTATAACATAACCAGGTAAAACTTACCCTACATTTTTACTTTTCATGTCTATGGAAAACCTACAAATGTTGCTTTATTTTCCTCTATTTAGCAATGTTTAAATAATTTTACAATTATATATTAAAAATTTACTTAAACTAAGTTATTACTGACTGATATCGTATAGAAAACCTTTAATTGTTCAATGCGTGTAAAAAACTACCCTGAATCAACATTATTATCTATAAAATCTATAGCTGCATACATTCTTTATGTTTTTACTATTCATGTCGATAGCAACTTGAAATAATAATGTGAAAATTTATGTTTTCTCTAGAGCAAGTAAATTTTTTAGGTTCGTACTTAAATTTATTATTCATAGTAAATTGAATCTAACATTTACTTATGTTACAAAATTAAAATATTAAGAAATCTAATAGCTTATCTCATGCATATTGTGCATCGTAGAATTTTTGTAACCATTGCCAAAAAATTATTATGTAGCTAAAATAAAAATTTTGATATTTAAAATTTTCAATAATTTATAAATTATAAAACAGCCAATATAATATTGCTCAATATCTCACTTGAATATGTAAAATGATGTAAAAGTTATAATTTTAAAAGGAATGTTTATCTATTTTCACAAATTCTTCACAAAAAATTTTAACGTTAGTTTCTACTTATTAAATAATTATGTAATAATATTTGCGTTTTTACGATTTATTCATAATGTTTTTAGTGTTGACTGATAAGAAATTAATATATTTATAACTGCACAATTCTAAGAAAAGAACTGAGAATATTGTAGGAAGCGTTCAAGAAAGTTTGCTTAGCCTTCAATTAATTTTGTAGAACCCTTATTCTTGAAAGTCTAGGTACCTCGAAGGGTATAAGTAAATTTTTTCATCTTTTCTTAATAATAGTTCGATAAATCAATTATGGATACATCTGAGGATTCAAGACTTGTGACGAATATGCAAGTTTATGTCCAATATTCGCTCATACAGTAGTTTTTCAGAAAGACATGTGATGATATATCTCATTCATTGACTTAAAAAATTATTAAGTTTACCAAAATCTTAATTTGAACTGTTTACTTTGAAGTTTCTTCATACAATAGTAAGGTTTCGTTAGGAATTATTAAATTTATAAATGATAAAATACGTAAACATTTGTGAATAAATTTCTTACTTTATTTGTACACGATATATATGTATTAAGATTTAATACAAGATTCGAAAATTTTCTCAAAGTCTTATTATATTAAAATAGTTTTATATTTAATCTGTGAAAAGTATTCTGTAAGTATTTATTACTATTATCACAGTGAGTAGTATGTTTATATCGTTAAATATTTGAAATAAATACATATAAATTTATTTTTTGCGAAATCTAGATCTTTATTGACATCATACTTAAAAGTGACTTCACCAATGCTAATAGTTCTTGCAAAATAAAAAATTTATTTAATCATTTTCATATAATTTTATGGTTTTTAAAGTTATATTTATATATGTTTCATTTGATATAGATATTTATAAATTCTTTCAAAAATATTTCACTCTAATTTATAAAAATAATAGTACAAAAATATGATAAATAATTAAATAGTTTTTTATCTAAAAGAAGCTACGACTGTAATATAAGACACTGTGGTTTTTATAATCTAAAACGAACATTTATTGAATAAGAATTATGGTAAATAGTTAAAAGATCTTATTTAATAATTTTAAATAGAAACAATGCTTACCACTCCATAATTTTCGAAACTCATTATGTACAACCCTGCTGCTGTCAAGCAACACGGTTTCATACATCGCACCATCATAATTTTTAATAATGTTTTAGCTCGTTCTGGTATGATGTACCATTTATTTAAATACCTTAATGAACATAACAAATTTAAATGCTATTTTTTATGCTTTCTTTTAAGCAATTTGTTTGATTTACAAGGGTGATTGCACTACATACGTATAGACAAACAGATCTGAACTTTCGCTTATAACTAATTGTCCTGGCCAGCTCAAGTAAAATAGGTGAATTGCTGTGCCAAATTCAAACATACTCATTCTTATTAAATCCAAAATTTCATTGGAATTTTCCATGATCTATGCAATTTGAATATAATATAATTTTATCGTTGCAATGTTATTTTCTCCTCTACTTAATCAATTATTTTCTTACCGTGATTGCGCCAAACGTTAAAAAAAGAATGCAAATGCAAATCAATACAATAAAGCAGGTATCATATGTGGTTTCAAGCAGATCGGTAAATCTGTAAATTTGGTAAACGAATGTTAGAGAAAATCTCTGAAAGATCCATAAATGCAGATTTATTATATAGTATTTTTAAAATTATTGGTTAATAGGTGTTACGTAAAAGTTAATTTGTCATATAAATTTTCTGTTTTATATTATTACCAGTTTAAAACTGATAATTATAAGAAAAAATATAATAGATACTCGAATACTATATAGGCAAAATATTTTGGTTAAATAAAGTTTCAATCATTATTAGTTGCTGCATAATGTCCAACTGCTCAAATGTCTTTGGAATATAAAATTACTGATACTTTTCATTTTCATTTCTAATATGTTTTGACAGGACTTGAAATATTTATTTTTTGCCTAACGAAGCGAAAGTACCAAATTTTCTATCCGATTCGAGAATTTTGTATTTTCGCCCTCGCATTTTGTATTACGCACCTAGGGGGAAAGCATTGAGAATATCTCAGATCGCATGCAACGTTCTAAAGCTTTATTTTTTTTCCTGCGCTGTGTATACAATTAATTTTGTCTAGCGAGGGCGAAAATACCAAATTCTCGAATCGGCACTGAGAGAGAAATTAGTACTTTCGTTCCGCTAGGTAAGAAAAATCGTCAGAGAAT
>JAPYZA010005005.1:0-25729 GCA_030522685.1 Eupelmus azureus
ACTGCGTGATATGACGCCCTCGGCTTCGCCTCGGGCGCCAACTTCACGCAGTGGCGGAACTTCAACTTTCGTCCCTTGTACCGTAATATACTATACTTTGCCCATATTTAAAAGCATCTTATTGTTTCTTTCAGTGAAACAGTAGATGCATTCCTCATCTAGTCGTATATAAAAGTGTAAAATGAAACGTCCTTTACTACTAAATACTAATGAACATAATATATCAAATTCTTCAAACCCTTATTTAATCTTCGAAAAAATACCTTCAAATCCCACCAAATCAAATCAACTTCATCTACCGCCCTCTCGAAAATTCTCGAAACACAAACAGCACCTTCAAAATTTCAATGTTAAGCCTCTCAAATGAGTCTCAAAGTGTTTACGTAATTCGCAGCCGTCGAAGTCCGAGGCGCGCACGCGCTCGCCGAAAATCACCGGCTTTCTTGAGCGCACGCGAGAAAAGTGGATCGGCCCCCCAGCTCGTCGTCGTGACGCCGCAATTGTCCCGCTCTCGCCGGCGGCGCAGCTGGCCTCTTGCATGATATTTACCGGGATGAAGGTCCCTCAAGGTCGGCGAATTTATATCGAGGTCAAGATCGTCGCGGAACGACTGGCTCGGAACTCTACGCGCGACAAGAGACGGTAATGAGGGGGCTGATTTTGTTGGGAAATTAATTTTCCGGGATGGGTTTTTTTGATTCGCGTATGGGTGTACTGGTAAGTGAATGAGAGGTGATGGATTTATGAGAGAAAGTGGGGAAATGTTATCGGTATGTTTGCTTATTTAAATTAGTAGTATGATATGATTGTTCTTCTTTTTTTGCATTTTTTAGTATGAGTTAAGTGTGTTTTAATACGAATGCTTATACGTTAATGAATTTTACTGTTTATACGATATTGTGATAGATTTCTAAAGGAAAGAAATTACCTGAAATTGCATTTTTTCAAATTTGCATCTATAAATATTAAATTAAAAATTATAATTCGACTCACAGATTTTTTTTAGAAATAATTACTTGTACTAAATTAAATCATTACTTGTTTTCAATTTGCTTGTGCTAGAGAGTACTATGTTTACTAATTAGAGTGCGATTTATTTATTGATCATGATTATGTTAAACGATCTTTCCGTAACAAGCGATAATTACAACCAAGCCATCCATCATCATGACGATCTGTCCAATTAAAAGCATCAGCTCTAGACGCTTTCTTCCTCATTCACAAAATAAAAGAAAAAACCACGCATCGATTCCCACGAACACTCACATCCAGTCGTTCTCCAGAAACCGAATAATGCCACATAAAATGTCTTAAAAAAGCAACCAAAAAGCTCCCATATACAGCATTCTAAAAATAATCGGCCAGAATCGGCCCGTGCGAGCGATTTCGTCAAAGTACGGCGCGCGCCTGGTCCAGCGGCCGATTGCGAAAAGCCGACCTTCGCTTTCCAGAGTCCAAAGTCCACGAGGAAAGGCTGTCTCCCATATGGGGCCGCGAGTTCGCGCTGGATTCGCTACGTGGCGCTACTTACTGGGACAGCGATTTCTCTCTGTGGCTGACCTTAATGTTGCCTATGCACAGGCTGGTGCAAGAGGTTGGCGGAATTTTTTGGTTGGCGAGTTGATGAATGAAGGTACTACCGAAATTGTGAGCTAGGTAAAGGATTTGAGCTTCTGGTGAACGTCCTGTTTCCGCGCTTGGAAGATGAGGGTGATAAACTGTCTAAGAGTCGAAGTTGCGAGGAAAGACTCGATAGCCGTTGCGTATGGATATTAAATTGTTGTTATAAAATCAGTAGGTGTGAGTGTGCTTATCACTGCAAAATGACAGTCTTTTAAATGTAATACTTAAATTTTTAAAGGCGCGTCTTACCAAACTCGACAGTTATCTACTCGTTTCATGTACACGTTCTTCTTATCTGTGATATTCATTCATGACAATAGAGTTTTTGAATAATTGATTTATTAAGCTTTTATTATAGGCTTAAATTCATTTTTATAGTATAAATTACCTTAACTAAGATCAATTTTTTTTAAATACCTATTACAATAATTAACAAATCAAATTTCGTTTATTGACAATGCGATACTTGATATTCAATAAATTTAGTATGATCAATGATAAAATATAATATTAGCAGTCTGAATCTAATATGAATTATGGTAAAATAGTTCATGGATGAACTTCAAGCCTTGAATTTTAATTTCTGCGTGCATCCTTCGTTGACAAAACTTTTACTGAAACTTGACCTGCTACCATTTTTTCATTCCAGTTTTCTGAAAATACATCAATCGGATGGATTTTGTAATATTTAGAATTGAAGAAATAATAAATAAATTATTATAGAATATATAAAAAAATTAATTAATTTAAAATGTTGCAGGAACATTTTTTAATAACACTTTTTTTTATTCTTATATTTTACAATGTATTATGTAAAAGAATAAAACAGTATGTAAAAAGATTTTGTTTATTAATAATCATAACAGGTTAAATTTCAAAAAGTATAACTTATAAATAAACAAGGCAGTCACTTGAATTATCAATAAAATTCACATATTATCAAGTCTTAAATTCGGATAATGAACTTTTAAACGATCAACCATTAGCTAATCAACGTTCACACACGCCTGAGTAATTACTATCGCGCATTGATCATCATTGAAGCGCTCGTTAAAAACTAATGACTACTCATCACAAAACCGATGAATTATTCATATCATCCTTTACAAGTAAAAAACTCCTTCCTTCAACCAAACCCGAAAAACAAACATTCCGCAAACTCGAGCTACACCTACCCTTAGAACCCAAGCTCTCATCCAACCCTTCATCTCCCAGCCCCAAGACAATAACGCGTGCCTCCAAGAAGCATCTCCGCAAGGAATAAATAACGCAGCCTTTCGTATTCGCTTGTAAGAAACGGTGCCGTGCACGTTTCCTTCGGCCCTGATCTAGTTTCGATGACGGCGCCGGAGCCGAGATGTGTATTCGCCTTCCCGGGAGAAAGTGCGCCTGCACTCGGCGGATCATCGACGGAAAGTAAAGGAATCGCGGGTAAGTGCCTGCTGGCGATCGACCTTCGCCCGCGGAATTTCCCCTCCGTTCGGATGAAAGGAATAATTTCGGAGGATTTTTGCTTTTTTTTTGGTTTGGGGTTTTTTTTTCTGGTAGTCTGTTCGGTTTGAGATGGAAATGAACGATCGCAAAAAAGAGTAATGGTGGGGATTGATTGCTGGTCCACGAGGTGAATTTATGATCTTGGGATTGCGGTGGAGGGTTTTTTTACTGGGTGGAATTTTTACGGCGGCTGGCAAGAAGCTCGTTATTCTTTCTTCTTATTGATGGGGTGGATTCATCGTCTGTCCAGGAATTTTTAGTTTATAGCTCGACAAGTAACGATCGTCTTGAGTTTCTCTTTGATGTGCTAAATGATCGAAATGTAACAACTATAGAAAGGAAAGTATCAGCACGCGTTGGTTCATCTGTTTGTATCTCATCGTGAACTTTTGCATTTTCAAACGAACAAAAAACAAAATTTATTCACCCGCGAAATTTCATACTCTCTTCTTACCATTACATTACCATTCCAATAATCAAAATCACCCGAAAATTCAAAGAACCCACTCTACCATCACGGGCCCAATCAATCCCAAACCATATAGCCACACTCCAGCGAAATCGCGCCGATCAAAAGAAAACATCAGCGAGTAGAGCCCGCATGCTCCTGATGCCCAAGACGCGAATGAAGACGCCGAGCTCGCTGCCGCGGCCTTTAAACGTCTCTGGCTAACAGGTGGACGGCGAGAAAGGAGCTGTAAGTTCGCGGTGGGGGATCCCACGAGAAAGACACTATATACCGCTACGTAGTTAAGGGTGGGGGGAGTGAAGTAACGCGCGAGAGAAGCCGCCGTAGAAAGTGAGACAGAGCGCTCAGTGTGTATATATATAGGTAGCTGCGTAAGCGCGCTTGCGTCTGGATAGATTGATGAGTGCTTTTGGAATGGGAGAGGATTCTCCGTTTTCGTGAAATTAGGATTGAAAGATGGTGAGATTGGTTGGGCTGTAGGGATTGATGGCTAGGAAAATGTGTTTGGTGTAGTTGGATATTTGTTTGAGTTATTTTAATTTTGTAAATGTTAAGTGGGTAGTTAAAGTATTTTTGAGATTTCTTAGCCGAAATTACTTTTTTTTCTGTTGTATCATGTTTATATTGAACGGCAAAAAAATTAATTACTTTTTATTTTATTAGCATTGTTTAGTAATTATACTGAGTTCTAAAAACTATAAGATATTATCAAAACGTTAGTTAAAATCTAAACGTAATTATTACTTTTTGAAACGTACGTCAATATTTGAATAACTTGTTTTTTTTTATTTGATGACCATTTTTGACCATTTTTTCACAAAAACTTCATCGTTGAAAAAGTTAGTCAAAACAACTAATCATGCTAGATTGAAAACCATCCTGCATTATAATGGAAAAGAAATAAACACAAACATGGACGAATGTTTCGAGATAATATTAAATTTTTATACGAATTGTATCAATTGCTCATTTGCGTTAAGTTTATATCAAACAATATTGTGATTTTCATCAGACTTTGTTGTTATATCATTTCAAAATATAAGAAGTAAGTTATTTTAATCGCATGTTTGTTTAAAAAGAAGGTTCTAACAAAACTTAAAAAAATTGTTTCATTTCATTTCATACCTAATGATGAATAATTATTCAGGTACCTAATCATGAATAATTAAGATTGTTACAATTTATATAGTGTGGAAGTAATTATCCTAATGATACTACTGTAGTACTTATGTTTTGAGGGTCATCTAATAATTCGTACAGTTAAATTGATAAATAATAATTTTGTATGTATTATTCTGGAAAAAGAAAAAGAACGTCACAAATACGCCGAAAGTTTTTGACAGAAGTGAATGGAAAGTTAAAGTTCAATATATATGTCACTCTCACAATTAATTAGTTTATTTCAAAGTATATCTTAAATGCATCTACATAATGATGAATACATGTTTTTGTTCGAAGAATGTACAAAAAAGTTAGTGCCACTATTAAAAAGTGACTAAATTAAAAGGTTTAATATTGCATTTGCAAATTCTTACATTTTTTATTAGAAGTAATATAATTCACGGATCTAGTTATTGAGAAAAGACGTCAATGGACTTTTTATCGTAAAGTAAGCATCATATCACCAGTTGAAAAATGTTGCGAGGGAAACTTTTAGAAAATTATCATAAAACGCAGATCATTCAGTACTCTTCTTCGAGAAAATTTATGATCTTGTGATTTATATTGGCGTCGGTATTATATAGAAAAGTATCTACTCGCATTAACTGAAGCTGCTGTGTACAGAAAATTAATGACTTTTGTAATAAAACGTTGCTGTAAAAAAAAGTAAAATAAAAAGTTCAAGGAAAATTGTTACTATCATCTGTTATAATGCAAATATAAAATAGAATCAGATGTACACGTTAAGATCATTACTAAAATTATTATTACCCAAAATATTTGATTGTTAGGTTTTTATATTTAAAAGGATCTAAATTCATATTAATTTATTATTAATAAATAATATTATTTTATTACAAATTGATTTGTTAAAAAATTAAATTAAAATATTCAGAAACAAGTTTTATTAGATCAGCTAATATTAGGCAATGAATGGCCGAGGTCTGAGAGATTTTAAAGACACTATTATAGTAACACTGTTCGCATATAAATTTTGAGCTCAAAAAGTATCTCCGTAGATTTCACGTATCACGTTTTTATAGTCATTTTCTCATTCTGGCTCTTGTATAAATTAGGTTTAAACTGGTCTTTCCAAGAATTTCCTGAAATGTCAACACATTTGAGAAAATTTTATACTATGTTCAATCACGACGATCAAAGTTCGAACGCAATCTCCAACTGGTAAAACATCTTCAACATCTCTTAGGATGAAATACAGAGAAATCGAGGATGTCTTGAAAACAGGTCTAGCAATTGCTTTTCGATTCAATAAGCACAAACTTGGAGAACAAGGGATGAACGATCCAGTGGTCAAAAATGTGCGTAAATTAATGTACAATTTTTTCTTTAATGTACAATTTTTTCTGGTAATTATGGGTATATAGGCCTAACTTTTATAGCTAACGGTAGCCCTGGTAGAAATTTCATAATTTGAGATTATAAAAAAACTGGCCAATAAATGTTTATCAAATAGAATGATACCTGAGGGCGTGTAAGAATAAGATAAAGATAACATTTTTCAGTAAATTTCCCAAGATGCTGGTGCATGACGCACGGTATTAGGCATGAGTTTTCATAAATAATAAATTCGATCGTTGAAAATGTAGCGTATTTGCTGGATATAATTTGCCGATTCAAAACGCTTTTACGATGCAAATTACACACTTCAGTTCATTCATCTTTTTCTTAGTTTCAATCATCAATTAATATTCTAGTTTTATCTATAGATTTGTAGGTATTAAATGAAATTTATTTTTCTTTTCAATATTAAAAATATGCATATTTGAAAAAACCGTTATACATATAACTGTACGAAACGTAAGACTGAACTAAAAAATTCCTATAAGAGCTTTTGACTGCACGCTACTATGCACATGAGGCCTTCGATTTTTTTGATTTTTTATGATCACTCCATTCACGATAATGTGAGAAGCGTTTGAAATGTTCATGCATTATTGATTTTATGCATTCATGTGATAACGGCTAGAATCTAGACTACATCAAAAAGTTCATACGATAGAAAATATTGTATTTTGAGAAAATTATATTTGAGAAAACATACAATCTATGATATTTTTTATGTAAAATTAAATATACAAATTAATAAATCAAAATGGAAAGTTGTATTAATCACAATATGTGTAGCTGATTTTTACACATTTAAATTTAAGCCGATTATCAACTGAATAGGTGTACTGTTAAGAAACGATGACCGACCTACAATAGTGTACCGTTAAAGAATGATTTTCTGAGATGAAATCTGTTCACTTCTATTTATATATTAATATTTCAAAATCATACATATAGATACACAATAATAATTTTTTATTCAAAATTCAGATAATCCATTTAACTTTAACAAATAATTTAAGATACCATGAAAATAACAAAAACTATCAACACGTGGCATCAATTAAACTTAATTATATAATTTTAATAAATAATATAAGATACCTTGAAAATATTAAAAATTATCAACACGTGGCATCAATTAAACTAAAATATTTGTAAAATTCAAACCCTTGCGTAATTAGTGTCATTTTAATGGTAATATGAGGACTTATCAATCTTAAACATCACCATGGATTGCTCAATGTTCATTGATCGGGGAAACCAAGTTTTTGCATAATTTCTTCATTAACCATAAGTTTAACGAAAATCGTCGATTCATTTACCTTTAAGGTGTCCACGTTAATTTTGAATATATGTAGACTAGGAGTCTAGCTTCTATATTGGGCAACAGAATTTAGAAATAAATCAGTCTAGAAAAACACGTTTCTTGAAATAACGTAAAAAATTCACACTTAGCTATTTTATCAATACGATCGTGAACAACTTTTTCTTGCAAATAGCAACAAAAATCTCTCAAATCTCTTATTGCCCACCAAAACTGAACAATCCCCAAAGCCAAAGCTCGCTAAACCAACATACCACCAAACCGACCTTTATCCTCCTCTCTCACTCTATCATCCCATAAAACCTTCCTTTCTCAATAAGACAGAAAGCGCCCGCTTAATGTTCCCCACCCCGCGGAAGCCGCGAGCAAAAGAGAGAGATAGAGAGAGAGAGAGAGACCGGCTGTATACCATATCGCACCGGGCCCCACTTCTCGCTTCCGATCGCACGGGAGAAAATGAGCGCACCGCTAGCAGCGAGGCAGGAGGCCCCAGTTGACCGAGGGAACGCCGCCGAGACACGCGCGGCCAAGACCACCTTCTCCTCTCTTTCCTAGACTGTTTTGCCAAGGATATACGTGTGTGTGCTTTACCTACTGTCGCGAGCTGCTTCTACGGCTTTGTGGGTGCTTTTTTTCCTGGAGGACGAGGAGAGAAAGCACGGGGCGAGCTTGAGGTTCGTTTTTCAGGATTTTTGGGGGCTGATTTTTGGGGTTTGGAGAGTGGTGTGTTTTTGAGTTTTTCGGGGGATGGACGCTCGAGTGAGTTATCAAGTATAAGGTGAATGGTAGCGAGAGCTTAGTTTTTGGCTATGTTTTGAGAGAAGTTTTATTATGAAGCTGTTGGATTTTTTATTTATTTGAAGATTGTCCAAAGTTATAAAATATTAAAGAATTCTGAGATTTTAATTATTTTTATTATACCATTGAAAAATTTGTTTCTTAAGTGAAATACAATCTCAGTAGCAAAATTTTCTTATACCATACTTAATAAAAAAGTATTTTAAAATTGTTATGCAGAAGAAGATAAAACGATATTAAAGAGATATTCGTATTTCCTGTATAACATTCTTAAATAAATTTCATTGTTTTACTTGGAATAATTTCTTTTGGAAATGAATTTTGTGGAGGTTGGCTTCGGAATTTTTATTATTCACAAGGTTATAGTTGAAATAAAGTTTTGCTATTATATGTTCTCATATTCCATAAATTTGCAAACTCAGTTGGCTTAGGCCATTTCCTGAAAATAATTAGAGTTTATAAAAGAAATTGAATTTTTTGAATGGAAATTGATTCAATTAAGATAAAAAAAATGATAAAAATTAAATAAGGTAGCTTTACTGTAGCAATTGATATAGGCATTTCTCATTAAAAACCCTCCACGGTAATAATTTACCTGCTACATAACGTCAAATATTTCTTTGTGCCAAAATTTAAAATTTTTTCTGCAGTAATTAACATTTTCATGATTATTGCCTTTACGCATTAACCGCAATAATGAATTAAAATGTAAATGCTAAAATCCATCGTTCTGAAAAACCCAAGTTTCCCCACATAAAAAAAGGAGCAAAGAAAAACGTCACACAATCACATTCATCAACCAGCCACCCAACAGCTCACTATTTCACCGATAACCACCCGATCCACACCGTCCGACTAACTCGGCCCTTTTCTACTTGTTGCAGTGTCGCGGCAAAGGCAGCAGCTCAGCGGCGCAAGTAAGCAGTCGGCGGCGCGAAAAGCCAACGTGACTCAAGAGTAAAAACAAAAGAGAGGGTGGAGGAGGCGGCGGCGGTTGGCGGAACGTATATACAGATAAACACAGCGAGATTTCGCGACTTCCGTGTTTTGTCCGCGCGGCTTATGATGGACCTGTGAGTTGATCAGCCTTGAGGCGAAAAGAGCAGCAGCAGTTATTGTTATTGTCATAGTGGTGCGCGGGGATCATTACCTCTGCCTGACTTCGTGCTGTGACTGCGAAGAGAACGTAAGTTGAGCCGCAAGTTTTTAGTATGATTCTGTTGTGCGACTGCTGGGTGTAGACGTGTTTGGAGGCGTTAGGAGCCGGTTTTTTAAGGTCGTTCTTTTGGTGCAATTTCGAGTTGTTCTGGACTGACGCCGCGCTGTCTTGACGCGTTGACTTTTATTTTCGGCGCTCGTCGTCTAAGTTCATTCAAATGAGGCGGCCGCTAGTGACAGACGTTTTGTAATGAACTGCTGAATGATGTAATATCATCCTTCCAGAATAATCTTTTTGGAGTACTTTGTTTTGCTAAACTGCTCTGTATCAAGCAAGCGAAATTAATGATCCCTTAGATTTTTTCCAGATTAATTCGTTATAAATACTTTTTGTCTCAAATTTCTCGATATCAGAAAAAGGAAATTCAAATCTTCCTCGAAATTAAAAAGTCACAGCTGTCTTAAATTAACGGTAAACATCGTGAAAGGACTCTCTCACCGATGCATTCTCCAATCGGAAACCAGGCCGCGAACAAGGAAAAGATTCGCGCCTTCGCTAAAATTCCAATAAACCCGCCCGTATCCGCCCGCTCGTCTCCATAATGAGAGAACCGGACAACGAAAAAAGACAAAAGGAATCCATCTCAGTTAAAAATCGCGTAAAGCCAAGCAGCCATTCGATCGAACGCGCGAGTGTCCGATCGGATTCCGTGGAAATAGAGAGAAAAAAAAGCGAACGTCGCGCGCTCCTATAGTTTCTAAAAGAGTTCGCCGGCCTGGCGGAGCTGGCTCTGAAAAATGAAAGTACAGCGCGCCGCGAGTCGGAAAGGGCCGCTGCTCGGCGAAAGTAGCGTGCGCCGGTGCGGTTATGGAAAAAATTTTGTTTCCAGCTGACAAGGTAAATGCACACGGGTACGGTAAATAGGTTGCGAGCTGTATTGTAGGCAAATTTTGGTGGGGTGGTGTGGATTGTTTTGGATTTTTGTTTTGGGGAGAATGCTTTGTGGGGGATTTAGTTTTTAGCGATTACGAGAAGGTAATGCTGTTTTTAATGATAAGGTGAGGGAAAAGTTTTGTAAAAGAGTTATTTGTTTTTATAACAAGTTTTTCCTTGTTATCGAAAAGTTTTTGGTGTTTACAAATTGGAGTGCTCAGTTGAATAATATTTTTTGAATGAGGAATTTTGATGTAAGAGATTTGATAGAAAAAATCTAATTTAAAAGGTAATTGCACGTAATGCTAAAAAATCAGAAATCAAAAATGAAATAAAGTTTTGAATTACGTAGAAAATAGGTTCTGGTAGACGCAATGTGAGAAAAGGGAAGGGATTATAGCACTATTTTTTATGTCCTTCTAGACGTTTCGAGCCGTAATAACGTCCTCATCAGAATTTTGTAATACTTGTAATACATGTTATGTTTTTTTCCATTCTTATGTAAACTTAGAGATTGATATTCATTTATTTTACTTTTAGCTGCCGTAAACGTAAAATGTAATTGAAAAAGAATAAATGAAATAGACTTAACTTTAAATTATATTATTTTTCTATTTTAAGACTTAATTTGAATTCCGGATTTTTGATAAAGAAATTTTATACAGTATCAAGAACAATAAGGAAGAAGCTTCTGCAACACAATTACTTAAAAAGAAAAAAGAGAATAAATTCAATCCACGAGGCAGAAGAGCCATTAAAACGTCTTAAATAATTTTCTTCAAAATTAACATAATCGTTACACAATCCGCTTAAACACACTGTGCAGCGCCACATCCGGAACTAATATCCTTAATCGAAGCCACTTACAAGCCGCATTTCTCGAATGCTACATTCGCAACGCGAAAAAGGCGAATCAAACATCCACGATCATCAATCCAGCAACTATGCCTCGAAAAACGAGCAAAACAGAAAACGTCATCCAATTTTCAGTTTTCTCCTCGGGCTGTTACGCGCATTATGCGAGCGCCTCTTGTGTCTCTCGCTCAAAAGAAATTATATTATCGCACCGGCTTCCGCGTGCGCACGTGGCCTCAGACAGCTCCATTCGGATGATTTCGTAACTCCCCGCAAGTAGGGCTCCGCATGCATATACAGCTACACACATACCAGTCAGTTGCGTGCAAAACGAATTACGAAGGCGTCGCTGGACTCTCGGCTTAGACGGATTCTAGATTGATCCACGGCATGGTATTTTTTTTTGTTTTAAGTAGTTCGTATCGATGGGTTATGGGAATTATAGAGTTGATCGCGGAAAGCAACAAAGTTGCGCCGGGTTTATGAGTGAGTTGTTATTAGTGAGTCGAGTGTAACGGTAGAGGTTGGTTCTTTCGTTGGCTTTCTATGGGAGCGGATGTTGGGATTCTTAAAAATTTGGCGCATTGTTTTGCCGAGGAGTGGTATTTGAAAGGCGAGCGTTTCTTCGATTCGTGATGTAATGGAAAATCTGAAGGACTTGATAGAATTTTAACGAAAAAATTGTACTCAAGACTAATTACATTTTGACGATTTAGGCATTATTTTTTTACATTTTAATTCATTCTAAGTTAGTCATCTCATATATCTTATTTTTCATTGACACTAGCACATTATCCAGTAAAATTAATTGTTGTTATAAACTGGTTTTTATTATTTTTTACGTCTTCGTATTTAATATTCAATAATAAGGATGGTTGGCTTTAGATTTGCGGTTAGATACGAATTTATAATGAACGTATTATGATTTTAAGGAAGTAGTTTAAATTCTTTAAAAAATTTGTTTACTGCTCATCCAGGAAAAATAATTAATCTATGAATCTTTTTTGACCGCAGACGTAATAAAACATAGTAAAAACATTCTTAGAATATCCTTTAACTCTGGTTAAAAATTTGATCATTCTACTATGCAACGCTTTTTACCTCATCATTTTCTAGGCTAACAGAATGTTTTGTAAATACTTAGAAAATGTTACGAAAGGCGACTCATCGGCGTGCGTAAAAATGCAATATTACATTTTAAATCAGTAAATAAAATCCTTGTACAAAGCCTTGTACAAAACGAAATCCACGCTAGCTACTCCACTATCAAATTCGCGAAAGTTAGTAAAAACATTTTTTTACGAACCCCAACGAAAGCCAACTCCACTCGAGAACAAAAAATCAACATTATTAACCCAGAAATTCGCACGCAAACGAGTTCATGGAAAAGGCCAAGTATGCTAATAAGTCGTTACGCGCGAAATTGAATCGACGAGGATGCGTAGACGAGCCGGCGCTTTGTAGCAGCTCGCAAAATTGCCTCGCGCTTTGTTACGTGCGTTACCGCATCAATTTTTTTTCTCTTCCTTCGCGATGGCGCCCCCCTTAGCACTTAAACTTTCCCCGCCGGCACAACTTCCTCTCGAGCGAGAGCATCGACACTTACGGGAGATACTCTCGTGCTCGACTAGAGAGATGCTCCTTTGCGCGTTTACTGCCTTTAGGAGCTGGAGATTATCTAAATAGTAATAACGCGAGGATAAGGAAGCTTTCTAGGCTCGCGTGACAGAGTGTTGGTGTGTAATGTTGGTTTTGAGCTTTTGTTTTGATGGGAGAGTGGTGGTTGGAGGGTTCGTGTGGTTGAATGGGTGACGTTTACAGGCTGTTGGTTGTGTGAGGGTCGGTGGATAGCGATTGTGAAGGATTTATTGTGGAAAGAGTCCTTTGATAATATTGATGTTAGAAGTATTTTTCGTCTGAGATAGATTTTATTCGAAAGTGTGATTAGTTTTGCTTAAAATACTTTAAAAACTGTAGATTCCTTACTAATTTTTCAACCAAGTCTTAAAATCAAAAAACAAATTACAATTATATTTTAGAACGTACAAAATATATGTACGATATTTCATCCTTTTAAAGTATTGAAATAAAGGAAATATTTCACTTTGTTTCAAATTGTTTTATTTACATAAAAATGTTATACTAAACACTACCTGTTTACGCGATTAGCGCTTCGAATCATTTAACAATCATTTATGAAATTACACGTATGTACAAAAAACGTCGTAAAATGCAAACAAAGAACGTGTCCAATCATCCGAGCAACAAACGCGCGAATTCAGCCATTTCGATGTAAAAAATGCAGATTTTAGGCTGAGGCGAGAAAAAAGTTTTTAACTGCAGTCAGCTTTCTAAACGACATTTTGGATGAGGAATTCACTACTCGCACAAAAAGTGAAAACTACATATGTGCCTAGTCTGCTTAACAAGTGATTTAAATTGTTCTAGAATTGAAAATAAAATAAATTGAAGAAGAATGCACGGGAATATAAAATTTAGATTATTTGAACTAAAAATATAAAAACTATAAAACACGTCGATCTTTCGTAAATTATGCCAAAAGATTTAGGACTAAATTTGATTTTTTTAAAGGCCCACTCTTGTTATTTTTTATGGATCAAACAAACTTACTCGTATGTAAAGTTGGGTATTTATACAATTATATTATGAATTTATTATCGTAAAACAATTAAACTATATCTTGTATTTCCTGCAGTCGACAAAAAATATTGTCTTTGCATATTTAATTTTTTTGTCCAATGTTAAATTATTTTTAGCTAGAATTAATTACAGTAATTATAATAATTGATTACAATTTATCGAATTAGCATTTTTCCTCGATACGTAAGGTATTTCTAGATCCTCAAAGAATCAATTAGAATGGTGGATTTCTATTAAATGAGACAGATCTTTCTTAGTTTTTCTACTGTCACTGTCTTCTTAAACCGCTCTGTAAAACCTGCGCCAAAGAGTAAGATCTACATTTTGAAATTATGAAAAATTCATCATCTTAATTATTGCTTTTCCAGGTTAATATAAAAGTCAATGTATCCAATGCATCTATGACACCCCCGGTCATGTAATTGATTTTTTTAAACTTGATAAAAATTATCTCTATTTAGAAAAATATTATTCATTATAAATTTAATTCATTATAAATTAGGATTAATTAAAGGAAATCTCAGCATTTGATAGTTATTCGGAAGTTGATATTCTTAAGGGGAGATTTTTTCACTTTCTTATCCGTGCTAGATTTTAAAATATAGTGACAATCATCAACAGTAGCATCTTTTGAATTAATAGTATGGATTGAAAAATTAGGTCCGGGATCGAGACTGATCATGACAGCGTTAAAGTGTATACCACCGAGATGGACAGTGGTAACTTTACGTTGATCAAGATTGAGAACAGGTTAAATGTGTCTTTTTTTCAATTTCTCCTTCTATAATTTTCCGAGACATACAAACTGACCTAATTTTTATGTCAACGCATCAAGGCAATGTTTTGATTTCTGAATATATATTTTATGAAAATCCTGTAATTGCATCGGGTAACTGACTTTATTCCTTCTCTTTCTGATCTTGAAGATGAAATTACGAGGTGTAATCGATAAAAGACTTTCACATGGAAAGTTAAGATTTCATTTGTCTGAAGCTGAAAGATGCATTCTAAAAAAATATATATAGTAATGGCATAGTAAAAAAGCAAAAGTTCAATAAAAATCAGGATATCGCTAACTTTGTTTGGATATTACCAATTATATAATTTTTGAAGGATCTATCAGAAGCTCTATAAAATTTATGAAAACTATCAACAGTCACGTGAAAGCCTTACGAGAGTTCACCAGTTTCATAAGTAGTCAATTTGCATACCATTTTACTTTTCATTACTTTATCATTAATAAAGTATTAATAACAAAATTTTCACGCACAAAAGTAAGCCTAAATTGCTTCAGACCAAGCACAACCCAATTCGTTATCCCACATGACGAAACTTCTCAATCATCGGTTAAATTAAAAATCAGCTATCAAAACATTTCAAAAACACATACCCGCCCGGTTACAAAACTCCCAAATACGATTTTTCGATAAGCCGTGTACCAAGCCGACCTCAACCCATTCGAGGAAAAAAATTCATAGCAACGATCACCCATCCAAACCCATAAAATAAGCAATAGCAGCAGTAGCCATTGGTAAACGCGGACTCTCGCAAGATACCGTCACTTTCGCAATGTCTTGGCCATACATGCGCAGCTTCGCCGCTGGACCGCTGGCACACCTGTTAACTATAGCCGCTCGCACTTTCGATTCGAGCGCGCGTTACAGAATTAGGTCTTTGGTGCCCGAGCTCCATTCACGAGACGAAGTAGGGGCACTTGATTTTATGGGGCTTTGGCTATTTAGTGGTTTTGTTTACGGTAGCGCTGGGCGAAAGTAACGCGGGCAGGTGTAGATTCGATGCGAGGTCGGTGTAGGCAGTGATGAAAGTTTTATGGGGTATTAATGTTTGGATTAGTGGAAGGTAGGATGGGCATTTTATATTTGGATTGCATTTGTGGATGTTTGTTTGAAAATTTTCCGAACTTTCGACTGTAGTTAGTGGTTTTTTTGTTCGATGAGTTTAGTAGGTAAAATTTGGTTACGTAAAGATTACATTTTCTTTTTAGAATTATTATTTTAAACAAATTAGATTTTGATGTGCATTATCGAAAAATGAATAATATTTTTAGTTTTTCCCTACGTTTTTGAAAAATAATAGTTTAACAAGCAAAATCAAAATGATATTCGCAAATTGAAGATTTCTGGAATGACAATAGCTATACAAATAAACGTCTGCTGAAAATGTGAACTAGCGAGAAATGTGATCACGCAACGCCTTGTGTGAGAACTAGTATAAAACTAGTAGAAAATTATTGAAAACGTTTACATAAATGGAAGATAACTAATCGCACTAAAATAATACTCGAGGCGTCAAGGTAGAGATAACTAGGTAGTTATAAGTAATTATTATTTCTTTATCCCTGTACGAATAAAGAGGGCTAAGGCGTTTTACGCTTGCCACTCTAGGTTACGCAAGAAGCAAAGCACTTGGCGTTTGATCGGTTATGATTGCAAGTGCGAATCATAGGGCAGAAGATCGACACTTTTTCAAAACTAGATCAATTTTGTAAATGAAATTCGAAAGTCACAACAATCATAATGAGACCACGTGACAAGTTATTTTTACAACCTTCAAATCTAAATAATCATTTACCGGCTACACAATGTCACCGTGTACTTTATCAATCTCGTGTAACTGAGAATAATTGTTGAAAAAAATTCAAATGTATAATTTGCTCTCTAGTCTTCCTCAACTGTCTCTTTCTCGCGCTCCACTCTTCCTCATCTCTCTATCCCTCTTTGCCTCCATCTCTTTCGATTCACTTACACGCCAGGTTAATGCGCCGAACGTATCCGTGTATGAATGTATTCAGACATACTTACAAGGACTCTCACCCACACAGCAAACATACACAGGTGTACAACTCTTATGATTTTCTGCGCGAACACTCGTCGCTCGTATATATGCGTGTGCGCTTCATAACGCTCTTCCGATGACTAGGGAAATGACAGTGAAGAAAGCGTGGCCGAGAAGCCACTGCCTGCCTGTCTTTTCCGAGTAATAATCAGGAATCGCGAGCGCGCACCCGTTCGAACGCCGGCTAAGCTATCTGCCTAAGTAGACATTAAATTTGTCCCGGAAAATGTGGCTTGCTGCGCAAATCTTTCAGCAAACATATCGCGCTGCTATATCGCATTTTTTCTTTTCATTGCGATCATATTAATATAATTATTGTATATTTTTCCAAAAATGGTACTCATAGAAAAAGGATGAATGAAAAGATATTTACTGAGGACTATTTAAAATTACAAAACAACGTTTTTGATTTTAAAATAACCTTAGCGGTGATTAGTTTCAAATTTATGCAGATTCTTTCTGTATCATAAATGTTTACGACAACATCACTTTTTCAGACAGTTCATTGCAATGTTGCAGCAAGTGTAAAAAGAGTACGTTACAACATTTTCGGCATTAATAGAAGACTTTCGTGTTTGAGTTTCAGTCAATAATTACTACAATTAATTATTTAATAAAATCATTGAAAGTGAATCTTTATTCATTTTTTCACGCATGCTATTATTCTGGGAAATCATTAATAACAATCGACCTTTCCAAGGTAAAAAAAAAGAAAAATAAGTAGAATCAACGTGTTCAGAAACAATTTTTTTCCTTGATTAATGAAAACAAACTCTAAAATACAAATATAATGCACTAATGATTTATTTCTAAAATTTTGCGAAGAAATCACATGAAAAAATGACATGTAAACACTATGCAGCAGTTTTGTAAGTGACCAGTTCAAATATGATTTTTTTCTGATTTCGTATTACTCGTTGGTAAAGATGGCTGTTGAACAATTGAATATGGTAATTAAATTTCAAAATACTATTTACGGTTGCACATATTGTCTATTTCTTACGTTTATACTTGATACTAGCATTGTAAAAACTCACCTAAGATTTTTCACATTTTATCTACATTAATTTTTCAACTATTCAAATTAATTTTAATAGTGGATTAAATCTTCACTAAAAAGAAATAAAATGTTTTATAAGATTTTAAATAAATTTAATCATGAACTAGTTGCCTAATCGAACTTAGGGTTTTTATGTCTAAATCTTAACTTGAATTTGGACCTTTTCATTTTTAAATTACAAACATAAATATTTCAGAAAATAATTCATATAAAATTAATTAAAACTTATGTATAAAATAAATCTAAAATAAATCTTCAATCTGTAACGTAATTTGTGGCATATTATATATTTAAGAGTGAATGTAGTAATATTTAAGTGAGAAAAATATAAGCTGGATTAATCACACGAGTTATTTTTTCAAACGCTCTCTCACTATTGTCCATTCTATCGCTGGCAGCGATAGAAGGTCTGAAATGTTATGCTCTCTAGTCTTTTTTTACATGTAAAACGGTGTAACGCAGTTCTTTGAAGTAACCGTCTACAAATGACGTTGTCGAAGCTAATTATGGTTATTTGACCTAGTGTTACAGAATAAACTAAGAGTATTAATTTTCTTAATACTAGTATACAAAATATGTAATGCGTTTGTATGGAATATTGCATGTGACTTTAAACTTTCTAGAACATATTTTTCTGCAAACTATTTTACATAAAAGATTAACGTAGAATCAAAATAAAAATTTGATTTTCAAGTAAAAGTGAAAATTCAGAGTTTTTATTTTTCGCGCTACTCTTACTTCTAATTTTAACCATCAATCAAAACTTTCGTAATGCGGTGAATGACTTCTTACTTTTTGATCAATTTCTCATTATGCTATTCTAAGAAAATAAATATTCAAAACCCTGAATTTCTTATGGTTTTCAAAAGTTCGCACGTATTTGACACGCACATTTTTTTTATCGCATTTACGTCAAGTCCGTTTAAAATTTAAAATTATAATGACGCCAATGACGCATCTCCGATTGATAGAAATTTAATTCTATCTGAACGTATATAAAACACCTTTCGTTCGTATTACACATTTTGCTCAAACCAATTAACTCGATAGAAAGAAATCCAATCTCATCTTTAAAAACTCATTCAGAAAGCCGTGTCACCTCGCTAATTGAAGCGAGCTTTCAAAGCCTTGCAATAATTATAAATACGCACTTGTCGCAGCGAGGCCAGAGTTCACCTACTTTAGTCAACTGTACGGATGTTTTCCGAGTTCCACGTGCGCGGAGATGGGCGGGGAATACCGATTTAGCATTCGCAGCGCGATGGTTAACGAAAAATTTATATTTCAATAAATCTTGACTGTTGCAGCAGCGTTTGAATTATAATGCTAGTCGTCCTGTTGCTGGCCGATGATTGGCTTGTGTAACATTTTTTTTCAATTCCGATGATAGTTTTTTTTTACTTTAGGATCGCGTAATGCGAGACGGCGTAATATGACTGTTTCGTTGATTAGGCGTATTATCGCATTTTAATGGGTGTAAGTTTAAATTTTATGACGAAGAGAGTCTTAAGTCTTGTGTGCAAAATAAATATTTAATTTACAAGTGTAAGCTTGTTTGCGAAGAAATTTTTTTATAATTTTTAAGATATATCTATTTTTATATAGATTAATGTAGGTCACTGTTAAGTAGTTTCTTAATTCAGTGAATTAGAATGGAAAGTAGCACGAATTTATTTTGAATTTCACTTCAATTCTGTACGAATAAATCAATGATTCATTGGACAACGAACAAAAATGGCTTAAAGAGCAATGAATATTCATGTAATCGAGTGAAATCAGATTATACTAATAAAACCACTGCATTATTTCTACGCGTTTCGATGCATTATTTACAAATTGTGTAATTCTGACGTATAAATAAATTTGTACATGCAGTCGTGATACTTTTACTTTTGCATTATTAAAAAGTTCCCTTTTTGAACAGTGCAATTTGTGATATTAACAGCAAAGAGCTATTGATTTATAAGCTCAATTAGCGGATTAGACTTCCGATGGGGCGGATACTACGTCGGCGTAACCGATTGCTGTTCGCGGTATCTTTCACTTTCACTCGCGAACTTCATCTTCTTTTTCATGCCGCTCGTCAATTTACCATTATGACTTATGCAGTTAATAATTATGATCCTCAAATACCGAAAAAGCATGGAGAGTAATCATATGGATTAATAATCACTTTAAATTGAAATTATTAATTTACACTGCGAGAATATTCGCTTACATAAATGATGTTTTCTTGGTATAAAGCGATCGAAAGATGAATTTAAGCTGTACGTGTATTTCATAATGCATAAGCCGATGAGCTTAGACGATAAAGTTCGAGGAATGAAAAGACATTAAAACCTAAACCATCAATTTTCCTGGATAAACCAGTTATTTTGCAGACGATTTGCATATGTTAGATTATTATTTGAATGTCACAATAACTTTTTTATTATAAAAAAAATGAGCTTACTATTCCAGTTTACTGCCATACAAATTTTCGCTTTGATACTAATATTCAGATTACTATCGTGCAACTCTTCCATAATTCATCACACTTGGCATTCACGAATGATCGACAAATGGTTACATCGACTTTATTAAAATTTATAGATTAGACTTCAACAATTTTCCGAAACACTAACCAAAATAAAACCAGAGCATTTCACACACTTACCTTGAAAAGTCAAAATTCCAAAAAATCCCTCCTATAAAACTCAAAGTCTATCACCAAAATAAAAAATTCCAAATTTTGCAAGCTCTTGAGCGCAGTCGATGTCGCACTAATCGCGTCGCGATCTTCACCTTTGCCACGCCGTGTTGCATTTCACTTTTGCATTACAATGACTTGCTCGGCGCGGGTCCGCGCCGCGAGTTCGTGAAAATTCCCCACCTTTTGTATCCGGCCGGTTGCATAAATTACACAATGCTCCCTCTACGAGAGCACATTTGCTCCTCCAGTGGGAGATTACGAATTTAATGTCACAGTTACGCAGCTGTGATTTTTCCACTGCGCACGTTCGCATGGATGCCGGAAAGTTCCTCATTTTGGTAATGAACGTGAAATATAGTCTAGAAGTTTACGGCTATGACTTTGGGGATTTTCCTGTTTTTCATACGATCAAAGTGCTCTTGCGATCATTGATATCTGTAAATCTAAGAAATGCATCAACTCGCTAAAATTCAATTTTTACATCCAATATCGTCTCATTATTGCTCCAATATTTCAATCGATCCCGTAATTTTTACCCCGAATGAACAAAGCGTCCATTTATCAACACACTCCGCATCCTCTCGCATAATTATCAATAGTACGCGCAGGTCTCAATTAAAGAACCAAATCGCGCAATCGTCGATTGAATAAACGACGAGCGTTAAAGCAGCGCGGCAATCTGCTCGCAAAAAGCAGAAAAAGGAGAGGAACGCGCGCTAGAAAATTTTTGCGCAAACCGGACGACGTCGAAATGCCTGCCGATTATGCGCAATATTAGTCGATTCGACACGCACACATGCACCTTCTCTTTTGCATTGTGGATAATCTGCCGGGAATTACGATATATACATGGCGAAAAGTGCATTAATCGCCGGCGTTTTATGACCGCGCTTGAGGGGGATTTATTTATGCGTGCGAGCAAGTGTGATGTGGTCTTCTGGCGAAAGTGCTAATTGAACGATGGCATCTGTTTTTGTCGCTTTGGGGAGTTTAATGGATGCTTTTCTTTTTTCGATTGTGTATGAACTGTGTTTTTGGGTCGAGTTTACGAAGTTGATGACCTCTTTTCACAGACCTATTGTGTTATAAATATATGTTTTCTCTCATATTTTTTGCTTGACCAATTAAAATCTTTTAGCACCTTTTCAAATTTAATAAACGTTTAACTTGAAATTCTTTTTGATCAGGGACTTGATATTATGCTTTGCTGAATAATTAATAACGTAATTAATTTTAATTTATTAACTTATGCTATTATTGTTCAGTTTTTTACTCTGTATTCATCAATTAAACTGTAAGGAAGAAATGTAACAGTACCCTCTCTTAATGTAACTTCTTAGGTTCTAAAGTTACCACAGGAATGAAAAGAGTTAATTTATACATTAAATTACTGCCGGTCGTTAGGTTCTCGAACTAATTATTTCCTTAGCAGAGTTAACACACGAATCTTACTTTTTCGTAAAGCTACGAATAAATCTTTTCAATAACGCCAATCCAACAAGTTACCAATCACGCAATACTGCAGCATTATTGAAATAGAATCCAAACTCTACAAAAAATATTAACAACAATTACAATATTACCAAGCGATCTCAAAACGGCAACAATAATCAACTCCTCCCTAATCATGAATCTCAAAACCATATCGCGCTTTCACTTCCTCAACGCCTTCTCCGATTTCGGCGCCACCTAATCTTCGTCCACGATCTTCGCCTCGGACAACTGATCGACGCCGAAGGATATCCCAGCCGGTGGCCGCGCGGAATGCGCATAATATATACAGCTGAAAGGCACGCGCTCGCCTCCTCCTTTAAGCGCTGGCTTACTTGCGAACCGGTATCTCCGCATAGAGAAGGTCCAGTGCTCCTCTCGCGCCTCGATGCATGACACACATTTGCCCTGGCGCACGCTTGGGAGAGGGTCCCGAGAAGCACGTCCCGTTTACCTGGGAGATCGCTCTTTTTATCTTGCACCGGCCGCTAGAGGTCGTTGATACTGGCTGTATAAATTGGAAAGGTTAAGGAGGAGGATCGCTTGCCGGCTGGGGAGGGGTAGAGTTTCTTGGGGCGTTGGGATGATGGTTTGTGATTAACGGCTGTGGATTTATTGGGCTTCGTTTTTGTCGCGGTGTGGATAATGGGGAAATCGTAACGGCTGTTGTTCGTTGATTTTGTTAATTTGGCGTTGACGTGATGGGCTCGGCGATTGATGAGGAAAATTTGTGGTTTATTAGAGCGCCGGCAGTGAGTTATTCGTTCGGGTAACGGATTTTTCAAACGAGCTTTTTTGTGAACTAACGGATGAGTAATTGAAGATGAGTGGAAAAGTGGTTTAAGCGTCGCTCTAGAGTTTTGCATCTTCATTGAGACAGAAACTTTCTTTATTATTAATGGCGCGCTAAATTGTTTTTGCAATTAAGAGAAAACCCTTTAGTATGAGATCACGCGAGTCTGATGTTTTCGAGATTATCGATGCTTTGAAGAAAGCTACCTATTAGTTCTCACAAAATATGTATTTTTGAATGCTCTGAAGTTCGTGATGGTAATAAGCTTCAATGGGAAAAGTGCTGACCTCGAAACCTTATGACATGTGGATCGCTACGGCTCCGCGAGGTAAGCTAATGCTTATGCTCGGCTCAGCGGCGAAAAGCGAAAACTTGTACCATTTTTTGAATTGTAAGTGGTTTAGAATTTGGGAGATAAAAAAATAAGGACGATCAATCTTTATCGGCATAAATTAGAAATTAGGTAAAATGAAAGTTGCTGTTCAACGCTATATATATTTAGTAGATGTGTCTTATATTTAAAATCATTTTGTAAAAAAAATGAAATTTTTAGCATTGATTAAAATTTTGGCTTGGGCCCGTGAATGCATTTTATAGTTTGTAATAAATTAGTTGTTTAAATGAATTAGTTATTTCTTAGAAATTTTTTAAATGATTAGTACAAGATTTTAGAATGGAGTATCGTAATGCAATGCAAGCATCTGACTACTTTCGTAGCTATGTCAAATATCCAAAACTTCTATATTTCATGAATTTGCTATTATCATATTATTCTGATAACATCATTTAAAAGCTAGAAGCAGTAATATGATTAAATAATTTATTATGCAATTTTCAAAAATTTCAACATTTTGGAGCATTTGTATGGATCAAATAATAACACAGTATTAAGAAAAAGTTATAAAAATATCGAACCGATCATGGTCTTGAAAACAAACAATCTAAAAAATCGAGTGCTGCAGCAATTTTAAACATTCCGTTAAAGGAATATAAAAAAAACTTCAATCTTATCTTAAAACACATAAAATTGTCTATTACCTCTATCGCTGTAAAATCTCAGAAACAGTGAATCGTACTTTCGTTCATCCACCCGTAATCGCCTCGATTGGCCGCTTTAATGACCTGCGAAAGAATATACCCACTGGGGAAGTAGAGAGAAAAAAAGCACGCGTTTGAACAAGTATACTGTGTACAGTGCACGTGTTGCAATGGTGAAATTGCACGGCTTGGTGGGTCGATCCCTTAGTATAATAGCTTTTGATCGTAAAAGCGAAACTGCTTGCGCACGATTTTCAGTTCGCGCGCTGAGTTTGTTCATAAGTGCGTGAGCGTGTGTATATTTTTGGTTAAAGTTTAGAGATAATATTGTAACTGTGGAGGTAAAAACTAGTGTATATTAATAGTATTTTGAACAGATATTATTCGATAGTAAGAATTAATATTAATATATTAACCATTTGTTAATGACTAAATTTATAGGACTTCCAGATATTTACAAAACATTGCTTTAAAATAATACAGAAAATTAATTAATGAAATTAAAGAAATTACATCTTAATAAAATTCACCGCCGAAAATAGAATTCATTACTAAGCACTTACTCTCCGTATATCCGAATCGAATTCAAGAACGCATACAAAATAAACCAAAGTGCACTTACGAGTGCGTGTAAATTCGGAAAGAGAGGGGAGAACTGGTAAAAGGATAAACAACAGCGACCATATAGCGCGTGTGCTCGCGTCGCGACGCGCATTCCGGCTGGCCGTTTTTCTTTTTACTCTCATATATGAGTTTCCCTCCCATTGGCCTTTTTCACCTCTTGAAAAGCGCGCGCTCGAATTTCGCAAGTCCGCGCGTTTCACGCTGCCCGCCTTTCCAAGTTATGCCGATTATTTTTCCATTTCCACTGCCGCCGCGCCGCCGGTCAAATTGCTGCGTATCGAGCTGTGCGCCTGCTCTATATAAACGCGCTGCGCTTTTCTACTATATGGTTTGTGCATCGTAGAATTTGCAAATAGTTGAAAATAATTTGAAAATGATCGATGATGCTGGTTAGATTTTGTAGATTTATTTTTGATCAATAAGTGGTCAAAAAATGACCAGTCTCTGGTGAAAATTATATTTACATGTCTTATAACTGACGAAACAAATGAAAATGCTAATAGCAATATCCAAACAAGAATTAGGTTGACTTTCTGACATCATATTCAATACTAATAAATGGGATAAATGAAGGTAATCCTTTAAAAACCTACAGAGCTCAATAAATAATATACAATAAATACAAATAAACAAGCCAGCGAACAATTATCCATTTAGCCACCCTAACTATTCCCTAAGCAAACGATTCGGCGGAAAAGAAGACGAGAAAATTCCCGACGAACTTGGTCAGTGCTTGCCGGCGCTGCTTCCGCGCTCGGTTGATTCTGGTAATGAGAGCCAAGCGAGTGCGCGCATATTCATCCATTATATACGCGTAGACAAGGAGGTGAGACGCAACGGAGTTCAACACACGCTTCAGTCTTGATCCATACTTCATTCAGTCGTGCGCGGGCGTACGACTTTTCTTTTTTATCTATTTCGTTGTTCCCGATAATTCAACGTGTCCGAAAATTTGAAATTCGTTATAATTTTGCGTTTTTGTAATTTCGGTGTTTTTCAATTTAAAGCTTTAGTCGAGGGGTGGATTTGAGTGATTGATACATAGAGACTGTGTAAAATGCAGGTTGTGGAAAAACTGGAACACGAGTGCTATGATTTTTTAAATACTATTTCAGACGATCGAGTCATGAACACCAGCGAGCTGCATTCCGGCGGCGGGGCCGCATCCAACAATACATTTTTAAGTTACTACAACCATATCTTCTGGGATTTGTCTGGTGAGTTTTGATGGCAATACATTAATAATTAGTTGTGAATTGATTTTTAAAAAATCATATCTAAATTGTAGAAAAATGATATAGATATAGATTCGGTTTTATTAATTTTTTAAGAAAAAAAAAAAAAA
>JAPYZA010005006.1:0-23425 GCA_030522685.1 Eupelmus azureus
AAAATACATTTCATCCAAGTTATATGCAATATTAATTAATGAAAACTGAAAAAGCTTTTATTTATTTTGATCAACATGATCAACAAATTTTTAATTAAGCTCTTCTTTGGCAAATTATTTACTCCAAAAACTCAAAGTACAATCATTTCTCGAATATCTCCTGATCAAAGCACCATTATAATAAACAGCTCGCAAAGCGAAATTCTCGTGCAGTCGCAAAGAAGTAATCCAGGAAATCACGGCGCACTCGGAAAGGGGAGTTCATTTAATAAAATAAAACACACCCAACTACAGTAGCTGCCAGTCTGCATCAGTAGTCGATATGCAACACCGTAAGCATTTTTTGCTATGCGCAAATGTAATAATGTCGTAAAATTTACATTAATTTAAAATTCTATAAAAATAGCGATAAAGAAATGTATTTTCTGTTTCATTTTTAATGTACATACACGCTCTAGAAGTGCTAATTTTTACCACCCCGAACGCTACCGCATATACATTTTCTTATCTCCCCAACCTCGTGCGCATATAGGGCACGAACCTGGGGGGGTTGGCGCGCATATATACATCCATATATGCATGTAATATGCAGGGACTCGGAGAAAAGGGGGCTTCGCTCGCTCGGTTAATTGGAGCTTCGAAAGCGTTTCGAGAGTTTACGTTTGACGTCGAGGGTGGCGAGTTGCCTTGCATATAGGTACACGCACGCATGGCTGCAAGTATGCGTTTTACCGAGCCGAGGAGAAGAGCAAGCTCTATGGCAACCTATAGCACGCGCGCGATGGATTCTGTACTTTGATTATGCGCGAGTGGAATAATTGTTTCGCGAAAGGGACGCATTTGGCGTTTGCATGATGATATTTTGTGGGTGATGGAAAATTTGTTTGTTGGCTAGTTGGAGTGCAACTATTTTGAAATGTCGTTTCTGTGAAATAAATGTGATTAAACTGTTTGTTGTAACTGATAAAGTTGTTGAAGAATGTTAATAATACAATAAGAATTTACAAGATTTTTTCAGAGAATAAAGTGGTAATCTTACTAGAAATATTTAACTGCTTGTAAATATAAACGAGTACTTATACACTTATCTTATGAAATTCTAGTTATAAAAAGTCTTAATGTAGTATTGCTATAATCCTTTTTATAAATTAATTTTTTTTTTTTTGAAAATAAAAAATTATTACAATAAAATAAGTAAAAAATTCAGATAACATTTGAACCCTACCTTTCGCTCTTCGTGTTGGTGGTCGATCATTTGTTATTGAAACATGATTATAATGAAGTTATAAGTTAGCTGTATGAACAATTAGAAATGTTCTAATTTTATAGTTATTATCAACAGAATAGTAAAACAATAGTGTAGATAGTTGAGTGCCAATAAATTGAAGAGAAAAAAGTTCTATGCTTAAATCTTAAACTTCCATTTTCTTTTGTCTTTTTTGCTTTGGAAAATATTTCATTAAAAAAAAAAACAAAACAAAAAAAATTATAAAAAATGTCAATTATAAAAACATAGATTTATTTATGCTTTCAAAATAAATTTTGTGACCGCAGAACGATAAAAGACATTACGCACAAATCAACAGTTCACAAGGAACAAATAAAAACTAAAGGGGAGCTCGTTGAGTCCTCGAAATTATTGCAGTCGCAGATCTCGCGACGATGTCCTTGATGCAACTTTCTTCTCAAGTGAGCGTCGCGCTGAGTACTTCAGTTTCTTTCCCTCGTTAAAAAGTTATGTTTGCGTAATGCGCATGGATGCAGATATTTTGTACTCACAAAGTATAATAATAAAACAGATCGATTATTTTTGCTAAAATTATTCATTAGCTATAAGCTAGCTGCTCAATTGAACATCTAAGGATTGTTTGGGCTTTTCAAATAAAACCTTTTCAAAGTAATATTTATAATTGAAATAAAATGTACATTTGCAGAGAGAAGACGAAGTTAGTGAAACTTATCAGACATGTTTCTGTTATTTTAATTACTGAAAATTGCTGCCTGTTTGAATTAAACTTTTTGGGAAAAAGTCGTAAATTCATATTTAATTCAAACACTCCATATTTTCAGATACTGAAATACTGAATTATTAATTTGTAATTCCATTATTTTTCTATACACTCCTATACAGTCTTTGTATATGGCTAGTGTTTGTTGAAATCGCAATTTCATGTATTGTGCAAACAGAAACAATACAAACTTAATGTAGCGATGAACGATATACCCATTGAACGAGAATAAGTTTTAATATTGGCCGAATTTTCATGTATCGAATTTCACCTGCAATTCGTAGCAATTCAATTCCCTTTTTTGCATGTACTATTGATTCAATTGACCTAAAATAAACTTACCCGAGACTTCATTAATCGTATGTCTTCAGCAGGAAATAAGAATTAGTAAAAGTCCATTCTGAAATCAATTCAAAGAAAACTTTATCTTCAAAACGCTTCGCAAAAGCCATTTAATCCCAAGTAATAACATTCAACTCAATCTCGCACTTCTCGAATTCAAAACTTTCGTTTCTCAAACTCGCAACATGCATTACCCAAGATCTAAAGCCCAAGATACGAGCTTTGGATTATCTTAACACCTCGACGATCCAAGCGCAATCTTTCCTCTAAAACATAAGCCGCCGATATCAGCCCCGACAACAAAGTCCAACGAATCGACTCGCCGCGCACGATCCGGTATCCAGCACCGACGGAAAACCGGATGATAAAACACAGATAGGCGAGAGGGAAAAATCCAAAAAACTCCGGTCTCCGCTGCGCGGGTGTGGATGTCGCGCCTACAGCCCATCGGCAGCAACAAACTCGCTCTTGTGTGCCTCGCGTACACAAGGGGAGGCGCGACTTTCCATTCCCGGTCCATCGGAGATCGTATCGATCGAAAGCTGTATTGTATGACCGAGGCCGAAACCCATAAATTTCAGCCCTTTCTCTAGAATCCCTCTTATATACAACGCGCTCTATATGCCGCGCGTATCTATTGTGCGAAAGGGGGCTGAACTTTGCTCTATGCGAGCGTTGTTTGAGCTTTAAATTCTGCGCGTTTCATGAAAATTTACGCCTGGCCGCGCGGCCGCACTTAGCCGCTAATCGCCATCTAATTGATGCAGGCCGACGCCACCTCTTCTTGGCTATCTTTATGCGGGCCGAGGCAAGAAAGCCGGCACGGCTGCGTTTTATTATGGCCGTAGTCGGAGCGATAATTTCGCTGCTCATTAAGCGATCGGGGGAAAGTGAAAAGTGCGAGGAATGTGAGAAGGGTGGGTTTTTTTTATATTTGTTGTATTTGGATTTTATGGAGTTTATGACTGTTGGTTTTGCTTGTTTCTGAAAGGGATTATTATATCGCTTATCTTTGTGTGTAGAGGGCGATTATCGTATGGAGTAGTCTTGTGGGTTTGATTAATGTTTTGACTGCGGTCATTTTCTTCGTAATTTAGAGGAAAAGTTTTTCTAATTTTTCACGTTTTAATTACTCGTTAACTCAGCAGAGTGTTCTGTGTACTAGATATGCCAAAAACATGCTTTGGTTAATGAATTCCATTCATCTGAAAGTAATATTAGTCGATTATAATTTCAGTTTTTGAAAAAAATGTTTTATGATAATGCATAATTCAACAACGTGTTCTTAAATATTGATTAAGAATAAATCTTTTATGATTCAATTTTATGTGCGTAATGTAAGAAATGTGTATTAATACTTAAAAATAATTAAAGTCACATTTTAATTTGAAAATGTAAATAAAATACTACATACAAATATTTACTTGCATTTATAAAACAGCTAATCATCTTAATTTTAGTATACTACACTTATTTTCAATTAAAATTTTTTTATTTTTTGACAAGACCTAAACGGGGACTCCTCTATTGACTTATGTTTCCACCATAGCAAAAAATGATGTTTAAGTATAAATATTCTTGAAAATTCCTTGTTAGATTTTGCTGAAATTTCAATTTTTCGAAGTTTTTCGCCTTGATCCTCAACACGATTATTCAAATATTTTGAAAAATTGACTTTATGTATTATATATATTTAATAATTTTAAGATACAGTACTATGCTTAAAAAAAGTTAAAATCTGGTTTTATCTTTGAAATACAAAGTTGATTTTCGAAAAGGGTGTCTTGAAATATAACGTGTTTGAGTATTCTGTGTTTTGGAACGTTTAAAGAGTGAAAAAAACTTCATACTGTAAGTACGCTTTTAAAAAAATTTTGTACAATTTTTAAGCCATCTAAGAGGATACTTTGAGAAAAGTACTCATATATCTACTTCAGTAAATTAAGTGCTCTTCTGCAGGTCCTCTCAGATAATCGAATTTATTATTACATACGTGCAAATAACTCAACTATAGAAGTTGGAAATTTCGATAATTTACTCAAAATATATCAAAGCTAGACGCATAAAATATTTTATTAAAAAGTATGTTCTTTTATTTCACAATAATATTTTAATGTATTCTTATTTTCATTGATTAATGTAACATTGATTACAAATTTTATATTAAGATAACGGTTTACAACAAAATAAAAACTTTAAAAGCACTTTACTTTTTAAAGTCTCGAATAAAGCTCCGAACCTAAGCTTTATATTCTCTAAAAATTTCAAGAATTTACACGACACTAACAGTAAAAGCAAAAAATTTATTCCCCACTCCAGTTTCCAATAAAATCATATCCACACCCGCAACAACCTCCGCCTATAAAAACTTTAAAGAAATTAGCGCGACCGATACTCTATCGCAAGCCTCGCGCCTCAATTTTTCTCCCGCACAACGAAAAACTGCACAAGCTCAGCGCTCGGCGTCGTAAATAAAACCCGATACACTTTCTTTATCGAATCTTCCACGTTTAGAAAGTTCCCCGCCTGCAGAATTTACATATCCCCAACTTGAGCGTATATACGCCCTGCGCTTACCCAGAAACACTCACACACGCGCATATGCAAATACGCATGCGCGCATGCACGCGCGGATACACACATTCGCCCATTCTCGGCAACTCGCAAAGTTTGCGGTAATGTTTTCAATAAAATTTCTCGGCGCGTACAGCGCCGGCTTCTCTCTCGGGACGAAAAAGGGGTACTCACACATGCGTATAACGTAAGTGCATGCATGTACCTGCGCGCTTGGGAGTATGCAATAAAGTCCGAGGAGTTAGTGCGCGGCTGGAATCGAAAAAGCCGAGCTTATACTGACGTAAGGCGCCTTTTTTCGATGTATTTCTGTATATTTGCCCACGTGGACGTGTAAAAAAGAAGAAGGGCAAGGCTGAAAAGGACGAGAGAGCGAGCGGGAGAGGCTCTCTGGCTTCGATGAGTCATCTACGCAACAATGGCTCTGTCCCTATCTCTCTTCTCTCTCTTTCGACCACCGGCGAATATACATCTTATCGCGAATATTGCGCGTAGATGATGTACGCCTGGATGTATTGTGGGAGTGTTGCGGAGATATTACGCCTGCGTAACTATTATTATCAAAAGAGCAATTATGTCATGAGCGAGCAGCAGAGAAGTACAGTGTAATATTATGTCGACGCTTTATATGCGCCTGGATTAATAACAGCCTGCTGCGCTCGCTTGTTCAGCGCCGAGCTGGAGCTGCGGCTGATTGCGTTACTCTAGGATTGGATTTTTTGATTCTGCTTTTATGCGAGAGACGTCAAGGGCTTGGGTTGGAATTGAATGAGGGTTATAAACAATTTTTTTGTTGGGTTTTTTGAAATGTTTCGTTTTTTCATCTGTTTATTGAAATTATGTAAGTTTTGATTATAGTTTGCTTTTTTATAGTAGATTAAAATGCCAAACCTGAAACTTGATGCATAACTTGACTTATTTTTAGAACGATGCTACAAAGTTTAAAAAAAAATTATTAAAAATTGAGTTTTTACGTAATTATTTTTGGATTCAGTATTGAAAGTGCAGCGTCAATACGTAAGTCTGAAATGAAATAAAATTAATATACTTAAAACTTAAAAAGCCAGTTTGGTGGTATACCGGCTATATAAGTTTGGCGTTTTGTCGCTCAGGTGCGTCTACATTTTTCGTAGTGCCTGGCGTATATATTATGTATCAGAAATTTAATATTATTTTAGAAACATAAAATTTTATATACAGTAAATTATAAATGAAAAATAAAAAAACATTGATAATAATTCAAATTAGTTAAAATATTTAGTTAATGGGCTGTTAATTTTTATTTTATTTTTTGTATGTTACGGGAAAATTAGTTATTTTATTCATATTTCCTTGCTTATTTAGAAGTACTTATTTATTACTATAGGAAGTGGAAAGAAATCTGCAAGTGCGTACTTATAATCTCAACATTCGAAGCTTATCTATTATGCAATCATGAAACTTTGGAATGATTAAACTAAAAATATTTTACTACGCATTTAGTAAAATTTTATTTTAAGAATACGAATGATCGATAGCTTGATGATTCGGAAAATATTATGAGTAGCTTTTCTAAATTTTTATTTTTATAGAAGATCACTGAAAATTTATCTTAAATAGGGATAAAATCTTTCTTCTTCCACAAACATGTTTTCTCGATTATAAATATTTCGAAAAATTTTCTTTCTACATAAAGTTAATAATAAATTTGTGAAAATTGGTACTTATTTGAAAAGTACTTTGAAAAGTTATTTTGTACTTACATTTTTACACTAAATTTGCAAAAAAAAATGTAAAAGTTTTTAACTTTCGCATAACTTTGCAATTCTACGTGAACTGCATTTGACTGTTTTCACTGTTATTATATACATTTATAAGATACTGAATTTCAGTCGAGTGTTGGAAATACCTTAGACTTATTTAAGTCCCAAGCAAGACTCGTAACATAAACTTCTTAAAGCTCGTCCTGCAAAACTAAGGGGCATATATACGCAATAAACATTCCTCGTTTATTAGACTAGACATCTTTGAAAGATAAATATATCTTAGGCTAAGAAAAATTAGCTTGATAAGAATAGCATATGCTCATAAATAATTAAGCTTTCAGAGTAAATGAAACAAAAGTTCACTGAAATTTCATCAAAATTAGCATACAAGAGAAAGAACTCGATCCTGCCGTTACGCAGCCATCGCAACAATATATAGCTTTCGAAAACTCCCACTTCGACTCCTCGTCCGTAAAAGAATTCGGCTTAAACATCCTCGCCACTACAATCATCTGTGCGGCAGCTTGCGAACGCTTTATTTGCGGACATCTACATACGCGCATAAATTAGGGCCTATTCATAATGACTCGAAGACTCACAACCCATCTACGCTTTCACAATCGAAAACAGTATTTATCAATAGCCCAAGTGATGAGAAACCTGTACACGAAGGATACAACACTTCATCAACAAAAGAATAAACACACATCCAACATCCATCAAACCGTCTTAACCATAATCGCAACTCTCCGTTCATCCACGCATATGAATCGAGCCTAAGGGTTGGCATGAAAAAGGCTAGTGGCGCGGCTCCATCTGGCTTCGTCCCTGCGGGCTCTCTCTCTCTCGTTCGCTGGCGAGCGCGCGGGGGGATTTTCACGACTGGCATACCCCCACCACCTAGCCAAGCGGCGTCTGCAGCTGCGTCAGGCGTGGTCGTCGTCGCGCGCGCGCGCCGAAGGAGAGGAAGAGCGGCGGCGGCGGCGGCGACCCTCCACAGTCTCCCATGGCAGCCTGTGCGCGCGAGCGAGCCCTAGTACTCTAGTAGTGTGCGCCAGTGACTCGCCTCGAGGAGAGCTCGACGCCGCTTCAGCCGCAATTTATACGTATACGTGTGTCTGTGTGCGTGGGTGGCTCCGTGTGTGTAGCTCTGTGTATACGACGCGCGCTTTTTCCTCAGCTCCGGTTTTTTTTGTTATTGTTGTCACCTCTACCGATCCGCGGCGCAGTGTTGTTGTTCAGTGTGCAAAGTGCAATAAAAGAGAGCCTGGCGAGAAGGCAGTGCGCGCGCGCGAGGGGGACAATGGACAGGAGCCGAGTCGCGGCTGGAGCAGCGAGCAGTCCGGCGTTTCGGCCGGTCCGATGACACGCTTCCCTGCCACTATACACTACCTCTCGAGAGCAGCAGCAGCAGCCGGCGACACCCAGCGCGCGTCCTTTCTCCGACTTCTTCCTCCTCTTCCTTCCGTCTTCCTTGCGACAGTGGATTGTACCCGTTAGCGCACAGGGTGCCTGCCTGCGTGCGTTTGTTGAAGAGTGAGTGTGAGAGAGCACGCGACGAGTAGAGATAGGTAGCTGTATACGAGAGAGGAGAGATCGGAGCATAAACAAAGACGCGCACGAGACTGGCTCGTTCCGTTTTTTTTTGCTCGTCTTGCGGCTCGCCACACGCTCGGACAACTGATCGATCGCAAGGATATTCCGGGGCTTCGGTAGGTATCTCCACACGCATTTGTATAGCTCAGCCCCCTTGACTACGAGAGAGAGAGCGAACGAGTGAGAGTGTGTGTGTATGTGAGAGTGAGAGAGAGAGAGAGAGAGAGAGAGAGAGAGAGAGAAAAGTGCCCCGTTCCGAATGTATGTACAAGGGAGAAAACTAACCTTACTTCTGGCCGTGTGTCTGCGCGCTGGTATACTGTCCCAAAACGCGCGCCACGAACGAGAAAAATGTCGCGCCGCGGCGCAGAAAAGCATCGCGGATAAAAGGAGATCGCCGCGAAAGTAATTGCGGAGTTTAATTGGGAAGAAGGCGGCCGAGGATCGTTTTACAACAAGACGTCGGCTGATTGCGCGCACCGGTTATTCATGCGTTTCTCGCTATACAGATGTTAATTGTTGACGCGATGCTCGGGCTATTGTGATGAGACAGTGTTTAAAGCCTGCGAGCGTCCGACGTGTTTCTTTTCGGAAATTGTTTGTCAAGGTACACGCGGCCTCGAGGTAATTCCGCGAGTATTTTCCAAATATAACCTCAAAATGAGGAGTATTTCACAACAATCGCGCGCCGGAATGATAACTTTATTGTCTTCGCTGGATGGGTTTATTGGTTTCGATTCGAGTTTTTGAAAGTTCCGAGACGCGCGTTGACGTTTTTTACACGCTCTCTGCACGCGGCCAGAAGGAGCAGTTGTACTTTAAAGATAAAGTGGTACTTTTTGTAATATGGTGATATGCTTTGTACATACTGGAACGAAAAATTCGTATAAACATAATATGTATGTATGTAATATGAAAATGAAAGGGTGATTGCAATTATTTGTTGCAACAAAAATAAAATAAATCAGAGTAATCCTTACAAAAATTGAATATCAAAAATTAATTAAAACACAATCACAACAATAAAACCATTAAAACAATCAGTTTATGTAAAATTCTAATCAAATGAATTATAATATTACACTTGTACATTAGTACTAATAATTTGTCACTTATACTCGACTGACTAGCCTATACCACTATTAATATTTATAGTCTAATTACGCCGAGAAAGTATTAGCATATTTCAGCACGCGCACTTAACTAGATGATGTATCTCTTTCCTCTATCAGCGGCGCGCAGTCCATGTTTTTTCATTTGTCACGGCGCGAGCGCGCCTTTGCTCATATTTCAAAATCGAGTTGTTCATCGCTCGCTTTATTATCTCGCTTATACGCCTCTCGCTTTCTCTCCCTTATATTTCGGAACTCAAAATTTTTCGAGGCTACATGCCCAGCTCATGCGAAAAAAAAAGATGCGAGAGAGGAAGCAGTACCTCCGCGCGCGCCTCGACTTTCACCTCGAAAAATGGTTGGGCAATTTAAAGGTATTGTGTTCAGGGTCTTTTATTTTCGTTATTTTTAAGGCGAGGCTATTTTTTTCGATAAAAAAATTGTTCTGCAGTTGGTTATAATGATGCAAGGACATCTGCGATGTTTGATAAAAGTTATTGGATAGAATGGTAATTTGTAGTTGTAAATCACGTCGGTTTTCAAGATTTTTCGAGTAATTTTTAGCACGATTTATGGAAGATTCTAGATTGCTTATCGGCGGTAGTGACTTTTATTAAAAAATTCTTTCCGCTCTATTCTGCTGGAGATAATATTGCAAGTGAAAAATGAGATTGTGCTGCATAACTTTTACAAGCTTTATTGCTTTAATAAAAATAAGTATAAGTTACAAAATTGTAAATATAAATATTTAATAATGTATATTAAAAAAATTTATATTTATATAAGTATAAATATTTTATGCAAATATATTAATATTTTTATAAATACAGCTTCATAAAAATAATTTTCTTTTTCAAAATTTACTCTATATCTCTTCTTCAACGTAACTTGGCCTTATTTTCACGAAATTTAGTTCTATCTATCTTTAAGGGTGTATAAAGAAGCCGTTTGATTTCCATTAGCATGAAAAATCTCCGGAAAACGGCGATAACATCATTCGTTCCGGAGATATAAAGTATACACACATAGCCTTTACCGCCCATACAGAGAGCATCTTTTTTATGATGAGAATGTATAAGCGTTGCCAGATGAAAACTGGTTCAGCGGAGGCTTCTCAAACGCAAACGCGCGTCAAACTGAAAAAATCAAAGCCTCGTAACATCTCGCAGACGAGTCCGATCTTATCTTCGTTTTCCTAGATTTTATGCTTCATAATAGTCGCTACTATTAGTTTATCAACATGTGAGCGTCGGAGAAGAACTCGTAAATTTGTTTTCATTTACTTGATTAAAAAATTCATGCAGTATTTTATGAATGAATGCTAACTATATCAATGAGTCATGATAATGTTGTAATATTTATTATTAAGTTTATTTAGTATTGATAAAAGTAAAAATATTGTTACAATTATTTATTTAGAATTAATGATTTTATTAATTCAGAAACAGATACTAATTTTTATTTGTAAATAAGTATTTTGTATAAATATTTTATTATGCTCAAAATTGTTTTTGAACTCAATTTAATTTAAAAAATTAAATGTTTAATTAAGTAATGAACAAATAAAGCATCTAAATTTAATAATTCAAAAAATTTAAAATGCAAAAAAATTTAAAAACCAAAAAATTAAAAAGTCCAGTATCTGTCAGTAAGCGAAAATATATGAGGCACATCCTTAACCAGAAAACACCACCCCCAATTTTAATTCACATCCATTCTCCCGAAGCAAACGGCTCCCGAAAAGCCATATTTTTTCCTCGCCAAAACATTGAAACTAATTCCGCCAAATTTCTGCATTTCCTTCCGCCAGTCAAGCAAACAAGCGCATTTCTATTCATACCCCAGCGAGAAACTCTCCAGCCACACACATCCTGCTACGTGAAATTTCGCAAAATTTTCGTCAAAACACAACTCGACTCCACTCCGCTGCAGTCTCGTAAACAAACGAGCTCCGCGCACAAAAAAGACGTCTACACCTATATAGGAGCGCTTGAGATGGGTCGTGCAGGGCGACCGGTTTCCCTGCGCCTACGTCCTGCGGAACTCTTAAATGTGTGTGTACACGTGCGAATACGTGTATATATACACATGTATACATATATCGGGGCGCCGTCCCAAGGAGGGGACACAAAGGCTCGTGTGCGTGAGCGCTCGCTTAGGTTAGCGTATATAAACGCTATATATCCGAGAGTCGCAAAAGCAGCGAGCGCGAGAGCGGCGCGGGGCCGGTTTATATTTAGGTGCCGGCTTTGGGTCCCTCTCTCTTTTCTGGCCTGGCCTAGGCGTGTGTTTTCTTGGAAGCGCTCGCGTGCCCGTGTGTAAGAGGTCACGCGCCGTCTCGCTTTTGGAGCGGGATTTTTGGAATTGTAGTATCTGGGTAAGTGGGGGTGAGGCCGAGGGATCGGGCGTGTGAGGTTATTTTCGGAGAGCTGTGACGCGGGAGGATAAAGGAGCGAGAGGGATATGCTAGGGGCTTTTGGCATTTTTTTAGGGGGAGGGGGGTTCATTTGGGTTTTTAATGCGAGTGAGGGTGGCTTTCGATTGGTTTATTGTGGAACTACGGATTGTTTGAGATTAGGCTCCGCTTTAGTTTTTAAAAATGTTTCTTTGCTATTTTAATAAATGTAGTTTTAATGTTTACAATTATAATGAATAAATTTACTCAGAATGATTATGTTATCGGCAAGTTCGAACGTGCAAATGCAGAGTATAATTGATAAATTTTTTTGTTTTGGTGTCCACAAATTGTACATATTCAAGTTCACACTTTACATACGTCAAATTAGTCGACAAAGAAGTTTGCGTTCATTAACGTCTTACTATCCTTTTTGCTTAATCATGATATTAATCATCGCAAACAATCTTGAAACATGCATTTACATTTATTTACATTTGAATGACTATTTCTCTGGAACTTCTAACTTTAAAGCGCACATCTACTATTTTATGAGCATTTACACAAATAACAGAAACACGTCGCACTCATTAACACACATTCAATTATTATTGCACTAATTACAATATTCCAATCAATCAAAACCCTGAAAATCCTTATTAATTTTTCAAAATCAATCTCAAACACTCGCCGACTTCCACCCATAAACGCCGATAAATGAATCTCTTTAAACAAGCCCCCATCCCGTTCACGTCAATTAAAAATCATGCATGTGCTCAGAGAGAGAGAGAGAGAGAGAGAGCCGTGCTCGCTGCAGCTGCAGTCCCCCCATAAACGCCGGGCTTTGTCAAGCGGCACGCGTCGTAAACTACCTCGATTCCTCTCGCTCCTCTAAAATCGCTTCATGTAAAAGTATCAAAGAACTCATTATTCAGAGCGCACTATTCACACAGCCCGACCCGGCGCAATTACCCAGCCCCCCCCCCTTCCCCGCCTTATCAAAAGCCTGAATTATTCCGGCGTTAACGAACGAGGAATCGTGCTTCACTTTGATTTCTTCTTCCTTTTTTTTTCGCCGCAGCGTGCCCGGCAAACGGAATTCACTAAGCGCGGTGGTGCCGCGTCTTCAAAGGCAAAGAGCGAGAGAGAGAGAGAATAGCCGTAAGAACGCGCGAGACTTTTAATCGCCGCTGGGCGAATTATCCTCCGGATTCCAGGCGAGTGCGTAAGCGCGTGCAGCTGGGTTGGGAGCCTCCTGCGCGTTTCGTTTGCGCGCTCGTTATATATTTTTCGAGTGCGCGCTGCTCTGTGTGTCAGTCGTCGGATTCCTGGTCGCGATGCTCTCTTTGGCTTCTTTGCGAGCACTGGTGGGTTGGGCGCGATTTGAAGATTCGCGAGGGGAAATCTGGTAATTATTGGTTTACGGTTGGGTTAGTTGAGTAGTTTTATGTAGATTTTTGGGTAATTATATTGAGAAAAAATTACTTCTGCGTTGATGATGTTCAGTATGATGGGACTAATGAATTGTAGAGTAAATATTGTTTCTTGTTTTGCGTATATTTTCGAAAAATTTTAACTTTTAATTTATTTATTAAGTATATGGAAAAAGTTAAGTAACTAAAGTTTTCCCGTTAGCTTAAATTATTTAAAATACGCTAAATGATATGTAAATTAACTTTTATACTAACGTTTAAAAACAAATTTAATTTTCGTGGCAAATATGTAACTGTTTGCCCATAACTGTTTAAAAACAGGTTAGGATCACATTATATAGTTTTGAGCGTACCGAAAGATAATTTTAGATAATAATCAGTTTAAGTTATTTTTTAGCTATTGCGATATTAGCTTAAAATTATAAAGTTAACTAATACCTCAGCTTATTCTTATACCAAGATTAGTCTTTCCTTTAATAAGCCATTACTACATATCATCTTCACTAAAAAATGTATTTTAAGTTTCAAAGCATACAACTTAAGTAGGTGTATCGTTATTAAAGGTGTTAATCTGTTCAAAATTAAAAATTTTAAAAATACGTTGAAATAGACCTTTCTCTTTAAGAAAGTAAGTAAAATCCTATAAATCAGTTAACAAGTGTTTTTATTCTGTTACAATAATAACTGAATTCCTAAAATTATTATAGAAAGCGCACTTAAATCATTCATGCGTTAATTTCTTGTAAACTCAAAGTATAATAACTTTTAAGACTTTCTTTCGAAACAAGCTATAAAATTTTAATATTAACAAACCAGTAAACTTTATCATCTGTCATAACATTACTAGAGCTATTTTCATTTTCTAACCAATTATTTCGATAACGGATTTTAACAAACCATTAGCATTAAATCAGAAATTATTATACTTTTTATTTTTCACGTGCGGTTTATTTTTACATAAAATTATTTAATTGAATTTCTTAACTCGCCGTTTTATTCAAAGTCAAACTTAATCTCATTTAATTACCAAAGAATTACGCGTACTTTCCTCAATTTTTTCGTCCCCTTCGCGACGACTCTCTTTTTTCGGATTTCAATTACTTATTTCTACTCCACATAAAAGGACGAGCTTTCGTACTCTGTTGAACAAAAAAAAGCGAGTGTTTGCTTACGACTGTGAGGAAAGTGGGTATTTGCTTACGTACTCGATTTTGCGCGCTCGCTGAGATCTCGAGGGAGGGAATTTTTTCTTCATACTAATTGCCGGGGCAGCTTTTGTTGCGTCCCTGCCTTTGGGAGAGTTAATTGCGTGAGATGGTTCATGGCGCGCATTGCTGTGACCCAAAAAATCCCCGGCAAAGAGAATGCATTTTCGCGATATTTAGAATCACTCCTCCGCCGAGGTATTGTGAATAATAAACTTTGACAGTAGGCAACTTTGCCTATATGCGCTTTTTTCTATTGAATTTTAATTGTCCCTCCGCCCCGTTGTTGGTTGCAAAACGGTTGACCCAAATATCACGTTTCGTGCACTGTTTAAAAACGAAGGTTTGAGCGCTGGTATGTATTTGTCGTTATATTCGAAAATACATAGTTTTTTCCTCAAAATGTTATTCAGAACAATTTTTATTGAGAAATGTGAATAAATAGTATATAGACTAGCACAACGACCGCATTGATCATTGAAAACCATTTCTTTTATCGCGGAATTTCCTCCTGCAATTTCGACGTTCCTTATCTTTCCTTCGTTTCTTGCAGTCTCCAGCGCGCACATAATGAAACGTTTGTCATAATTTCTGTAGAAAGCCTCACATTCAACCCGGCCATTCAAATCCCGATCAATCCAGCAAGAAACGTGCCGTGAGAAAAAAGCGCGTTACGCTAGACAAAAGGCTTATTTCTTGAAATCAGCGATTTAAATTCCGCCTCTTGTTACAAGCGCCGCGTATATGCATGCATCCGAGAGCGTGCATACCCGCACTTTGAGCAAACAAGCGCCGGCCGATCGCCGGCACTTTTGAAACAAACCTTCCTTTCTAAGCCAATTATTCTTCAAGAGCGTTTTTATCTTTTTGCGCGCGAACCTTCGGCGCTCACTTTACTCGGAATCCGTATAATTACGAGCGGGACGACTAGTCGGAAAGCCATTAGACGGAATTGCGCTTCACAAGCGGCGGTTTGCGCTGCGATCGGTGTTATTGTATAGGAGCGTCATCGATTGATCAAAGGATGCTATTGGACATTATCGGCAGTGAAAATAGGTTTAAGCCGAATTAAGGATTATTAGGGAAATTTGCCTAAGTTAGGTACGCTCGGGCATCGCATGGAAAGCCATCTGTCGGAAAATGAGTAATTGGGGATGTAGGATGGATGACCAGTGGTTGTTGTATAATTTGGGATTAGTTTTGGGACGTGGTTCAGCTGTGATTTTGGTCATTGAAAGGCCTTGTTGGAATTTTTAATAAAAATAAATTGAAAATTGTTAACTTATTAATGAATTGCACTTAATTTTAAGGTCTATAACTACGTCGAGAAATTGAACTTTCTAATAATAGTATAATATTGACATAAGTAAAGATATCACAGTAAAAACACACAAAATTTACCAACAAGAATAATTCTTTATATTTTATTAGTTTATGATATCTTTACGGACTAGAAAAATAATTTTTACTATCTTTTACTTCTCATAAAGTTAGATCTGTTCATGTAAAAGTAAGAATTATGCATTTTTTTAAATCTTTTATTTACAAAAAATCTTAGATAGCGTTTTATTTATACCCATTTCTCATTGTGTAAACAAGAGATTTTACTTAATTTCCCTTAGTACGTTAACCTAAATCCAATATATGCTCTTAGAACGATGAAACAGTACGTTATGAAAAATTATGACCATGATTTTCCATCTTCCGGAAGTTCTAAGACTGAGCTATAAGAAATGCGAAAGAGTATATTGCTGGGTGATAAAGTTTTCTTACGCTTACATGCTCTTCTATATTTTCAAAATTGATTAAATGAGATCTCGTTCTACATCAGAAAATTAATTTTTACACTTCTTAATGGCTTTTCTTGATAATGAATGTATTTATTACTTATTAAATAAATTTATTGGTTAAAAAGCTGATAAAAATCTTCCGTAATTGCAAAAATAAAAGTACTCAGAATTCAAGTAAATATTTATGCTTTTAATATTTTTTAAATAACCAGATCTGATTAATTTTCTACCAGAGTAGCCATTAAATGGAACCATTTCTATACTAGGGTTAAAAGGAAATTATTTATTAATTAAAGTTTAAAAATGTAGGTTAAACGATTAAAGTATCTTAACGCGCAAAAGTTCAACACTGATCAGGACTTTAATCGGATCAAATTATAATCTAGATTAGACTTTGATTTCATTATGATTTTATTTTTATTCGGGGAATTAACAGAATTTTTGCTCTTCAATCTGGCTTTTATTTGAACAAATCAGATTTGGTTTAATAAGATAATTATATTATTTTAATGGTGTTATTTTAAAGGCTATTTTACTATCTTCAAATTTCCTTACGTTTAAATTGTCTCATTAAGATTTATTCAAAAAACTGCAATATTAAAGTATCAGCCTCGAGAATTTAAGATTTTGAATTCTTATTTTAATAATTATATACTTACTCGGATTTCAATAGGATTCAAACCGACTTCCGCTATGACAACACAAAATGGAAGAGTCTCTTCCCTCTGACAAAAGTTTTGCGGCTATATATGTGACCACTGTAGGGAACGTTTTTCTTGATTATCATAAATTCATATTAACATAAACACATTCAAGAGTCATCGCGCTAAAGCAGGAGGCAGAAACCATTGAGATCCTTCTTTCGCTGTATTTTTCCTCCCACGTGCGAGCGTATCTGGATTGTCATTCATCATCGGTGATCTCGCTGGGCACTTTCTTTTCCCTTGTGTCTTGTATTTTCTCTGTTTGTCTTGCCGTATGCGTTCGCTCCTTCTACTTTAGCTTGAGCCTTTATTCCTTAGTATCTACTCTTCGTCATTTCAAAGAGTCGCTATGTGAATTAAAATCAACTAAATCTCTGTCTCTGTTGTCAGCTATATAGATTGTGAATAAAGAAGCTCTGTTTAAGTATTTTACTATTGCGGTAAAATGATTATATTATTGTTGTGATAGTGATTTCTAAAAACTGTTATTTTTATGACGTTATAATAAACATATTATTGTTTTATTATAACAGTTTGTTAAAATGTTAATGTTTTATTATCATTTCTTTTGTAATTTAAGTTTAGTTTATTTGTATAGTAAAAGTTAAGATGATGCGTTCCTTTTTGAAAGGTATTAAAGGTTTATAATTATTTGATATGGTAAGTTCGTCTTTAAAAAATAAATCATTAAAGTAATATTTAAATTGCTAGTTTATTAATTTATAGTATCTTATTATTAAAATGATGTATGCTTGAATATTTAATCAAACAACATTCTATTTCTATAATCCCTTAGATTAAATAAAATTATATGGTAAACAAAATGATAAAAACGTGTTACTATTAATAGGTAATATTTAAAAATAAATAAATAACGTATTTATGGAAAAGGATTACTCTGATTTATGTGAGATCGAAAGTATGTTGACACATTGTGAGACTGAGAATCTGGTAAGAATATGTATGTGTGAGAAAGAAATCATGTTTGTGTGAGTGATCATTTTGGAAGAAAGGTACATTTTTTATTTGGAAGGTATACGTAAAAATATTGACTTATATTTTCAATATTTAATACAACCTACAATTAAAGATTTGCGGATGCATACTTTCCTATTTCACAAAAAAATTCTACTTTTCTGCCAAAGAGTGTAGAAAAAATGAACAGCACTATTTTTTCTCTCTCATCCCCGATCCCCGGTAGCTCATGGCTGCTTCATCGACTAAAGCTCTTCTCATTATCTCTCGCAGTAATGTGCACAAAATCACAGAACCAGACGGAAAACTAGAGAAAAATAAATCTCAGCCTGCCATTTTCTAAAGAACTCATCGCCTAAATCAGCAGCCAACATACATCACCAGAGAACGCAGGAACGAACTTCAAAACTCAAGAACTCGTTTCACAAATCGTTAAAAAAGACAGAAAACAATGTCGTCCACGGACCAGAACGGCACCAATGCCCAGAGCAACGGCCTAAAAACTACAACGCTGTCCAGCTTTTCGTCCTCGTCGGCTCTGGGCTCGGGCCGCACCACAAATTCGTCCTTCCTCTACAGCAGCAACTCGCTGCTCAGTGGTAGAACTGGCGATAAAATGGCCACAAGACAGGCACCGCCGCCGACGCTGCCAAAGTACACGTCCAGCTTCAACGCGGGAAGCAATGGAACTGCCTCGACCGGCGACAGATTAAGTAAAGATCGCGAAGGTGGTGGTAGCTATAGGCTCGCCAGTCTGGACAGATTGGCTTTGAGACAGAGAATTCTGGATGGCGAAAGCAACAAGCCGAATGGAGATGCTAATTCGGTAAGGAGCATGCTAAGATTTTTTGTTCAAGGAAAAATTGAACAGGGTTTTTATTAAGTTTAGAGGGGTAATGTCATATTATATTTCGATGCTAATTCTGAGTTTTGATTGGTTTTGTGAGAATCTTTTTATCTTTGAAAAATATTTTTTAGTATACAATAACTTTATAATACTCAGATATAAAAGATAAGCTGCTAAACATTTCACGATTAAAACTTCATAATTATTAGAAATTCATATGAAACCATTTTAAAAGATTCTAGAGGTACAAAATAATTTTTAATTAATTTCTAAAGAACTTTTTTAAATTTATCTTTTTCCACGAACTATGTAGTTTTATTTTAATGTATATAAGAAATTCTCTCAGAGTCTCACTAATCCAAAGATTTAAGATCTTTAGGTTTTAAAAGCTTAAGTGTTTTTTAAAGAAGTGAACACAGTATGATGGACTCTTGTACTAGACGCTTCACTTTAAAGTATTTCGTTGTAGCTATACAAATATTTCGAACAACTTTTCTATCGGTATTTTTTTCGCTCGACAAGCAAAATTGCCTGTCCCTTTTCTAAAACAATTTTATTTTATTCAGTTTTGAAAAAGAATCACAATAGTACAGTCCAGACGGACGAACTCGGTGATCGATACGTTTCATCGCTAGCAGTAGCATTTTTCTCTACCGATACTGAACTAAAATGTTATTTTGCTCGACAACACTAATTCGAGAGCAACGTCACAGTCAGGACTAAAATGTATCACCAGACTATAAAGCTTCAAAATTTGAACACTCGTAAATTTAGTAACAATTTTTTAAGTGCACGGAAATCTCGAGATTACAGAAGGTGCGTTACATAACTTACTGACACCACGGTAAAAATTATTGTGTGATTCCCCTCTTTCTCATAAATTACGTTTATTTTTACCACGCGCCAAAGATAATTTTAACCGAATCTTTCGAGATTCTTTCGAGCGACGCTTTGGTTTCTATAGTGATCTTTTCGTAAGGCAATGCGTCTTTTATTAAAAAAATTTATACTTTTTGCAAAAGTTTTTTAAAATTAAATATTTCTACATCACCACATCTCTATACCCGCAAAAAAATTATTTCGCGTATTCAACGCTGTAGTGTAATCAACGAATTAAAGAATCGATATGGAGCACTCGTGAACAACCAATATGAAATAATATCCTAATCATTTTGCCAACTCTCAATGGGCACATCCTCTCTTGTTCGGCCATCACTTGAAACTCCGGTTTTAGCTCTCACGTACTCTCGATTCATTGATTTCTCAGCGGCTCTGAATATTGCTTCGTTATCGCGGACGATCACGTAGAGACTAGTGCTTTGGAAAAGACGGAGCACTCTGTAATTGAAAACTGTGCAAGAGATTCGAGTCGGCTAAAAGATTTGAATTACGCGGATGTAACGTTATCGCCAGCTATCGCAAATGAAAGTTCAGATTTTGTCGCTTTAGAAATTTGTGTGGATATTATGGATTTTCATAATGTGTAAACAAGTTTTACGAAGGCATCTGTTCCGTAACCGTTAAGTAATGATTACCAGCTTTGTAATAATTATTGCTAAAATGAACTAACCAGTACCTAAACACAGAGATGCACGTAGTCATCACTCAAGTTAAAACCTGGCAGCTCCCGCAGAATGTTACGCTCAATTACTCAATTTAAAAAGCAGCAAGCTACTAACAAACCAAATTCTCACATCCATACCCAAAGTAAGAAGCCGAGCCGAACCTCCGCAAATCATTTTACGACCTCGCATGTCGAGACGCTAAGAAGCCAGTAGCTGCAGCGCGCCTCGAGGAAAAAACAAAGCGTTAACGCTTGCAGCTCTAAGAGGAAGTATCGAGTTGCGCGCACGCGCGGCCCGAGGCAAAAGATCCTCGGTATGCGTTTCGTCGCGTGCGCTCCTTGGCTCGAATTGGTATTCCTCGGCCCACGCTGCCTCTGTTTTCTTTTTCCCTCGGTGCGGCCGCCCCCGCTGCCGTCTGGGTACGCTGAAAAATTTGCGGCTTCGGGCGAGAAAGGCATTCTATTTAGCTGCTGGCCGCGGGAAAGTGAGTGACTGACGCGGACGAATTTGTACACGTACGCGAGTATTGTTGGCACATTAGTGAAGTGCGATGGGTATGCTGATTGGGAGTGGTGTAATGTAGGGTTAGGGATTTATCTTCGTCGTTGAGCAGGAGTGTTTTTACTGTTTCTTTTAAGGGGGAACTATTTTGGGTTTGATAGGAGACATTTTTTTATTAGTGTTTTACGGAAATGATTACTATATAACGCGGACACCGTTTAAGCGCGTTACGTCTAAAATTAATTTAGTAAAATAATAAAAATATCAAGAATATTAATAAGATGAATTTTTATCGATCCCTATGCAGGTCCGAAGGCTCTAGAATTATTTTATCACCGTTTTTGAGTAAATAAACTGCTATCATCTATCCCGTAAAACATGAAAATAAAAAAAAAATTGTTATAAATAAAAAAAAATGAAACAATTGTTTTGATCATTGTTTAACGGATAAAAAACGGCAAATTCCTGTGCTGGTCCGAAAGTCGTAGCATTATTTCATCATTGTTTGTGTACTGCTAACTTCCAGTGAAGTTGGCAGTACACATGTTTTTTTTTTAAATATTGCAACTGCAAAATTTGGACTTTAACGGATAATTAACGGATAAAAAACGGCAAATTTTGATAAATTTTGATATTTTTACGATTAGAGAAAAGTGTTATGCCAACTTCAGAGAAGTGAATTTTCAAGTTTAGTTTTACGGATTTGACACCTATTGTATGTTCGAAGTTTAGTTGTACATATTTATCGTCTGAACGATGCCATTGATGTTGGTGTATTAGAATAGACAGGCAAAAACACACGCGCGCTTATGAGCGTATACAGTTGGCGTAGTACATAATGAGACGCAGCCCTAACTCGTTTCTATACCACCGTTGCACTATATACTCTGCCAGGACTCAAAATGACGATTTTTTATTGAGTGTGCATAAGTGCAGAAAATAAAGTATTGAAAAAATAAAAAATTATTTGTATAAAGTCATTTACGATAATACATGATAAATTTTAACATTTTTTTTTCAGTTATGATTTTTATTATTTTTGTAGATTATAAATTGTTTTTATTAATTTATTTAAAATTTTGCCTATATGTTACTTAACAACTTACTTCTATAGACAAACGGTATGTCGAAACTTTTGGTTTTTATATTCCTGTAATATAAATAGTAAAAAAACACTCAACAAATATATTTGTTACTTAATATTAAATAATGACAAATAATTCGCTGTTAATCAACAAACAAGCGGGCATAATCACGTAGTAATGGCTCGTAATGCTCAGCTCCAAAGTCAAGATAATAGTGGTTAGCCATAAAAAGGAGAAAATGAGAACCAGTGCACGTCCGCGCGCGATCTATGAGCGTCTCGTACGCACGTGCCATGTACGAAGGGGGCGAAACGCAATAAGCGATCGAGATAGGAAGGAACAATGCGGGAGAAGCGGGTGAGTTCCCGTGAACGGAGCTATTCAGTATACGCAATCCAACGAAAAATGTCAAAACCAATAAAAAATTATATATAGAAAATGTTTGAGGGGTTGTTCGTCAGTTTTGCATTCTGGTATACTATAATAATGTTGCCATCTTCAAGTTGCAAAATTTGTAATATTATTGTGTAATGTTTCAAATTATTACATAATATAATGTGCTTATTATTTCATTTAAAACTTAAACATTACATTTTCAAATAACTCCCTTCATTTGTTCCAAATCTATACAATCCGTCATCAGACTTCCGACTAAAGCTGTGAAAAAATCCCGTTTCCGTCATTAGTCCCCGTTTTCTTCAACCCACCAGATAACGCACAATTGAAGTATTCGCACGCGCACAAAACAAGCAGCAGCGCAAAAAGAAAAACAAAAAAATAAACACTGCGCGAGCGAAACGGGAACGCCCTAGAAAGCACAGGATGCGCTTACGTACTCGAGCCTCTTTTTCTCTCTCCGAAACTGCGTGGAGCCACCCCGCGTTTTGATAAAAGCTTGGAGGGGAGTCGCGAAAGCCGAGGGGCTCGGTGCCCGGGCTATTTGCGAGGAAAGGTCTCTTGTGCTCTTGCGTATAGAGGGTGCCGAGCATGAAAAAATCTTTGCCTACGCGCGGGCACGCTCAGCCATTATATAAGCACTACTTCTCGTACATGCGAACAATGTGTGGCTGGCTGCTGTGGGCCTTAGGAAAACGACTGAGAAATTGCGTGCGCAGTTTTTTTTTTTTATCTGTGACGTTTCTTTTCTGTTTTCGCAAAGGGCTGTTTGTACGAGAAACGAGCTTTGGGTACGATTGTGGCCCAAGCTTTTTCCTTTTCCTTCTTTAGATATATAGATCTAAAGTATGTGGCTGGATTTAATGAAGTCGCGTTTTTTTGCGCTGTTCGGTTCGAGGATTTTTTTCTCAGGCTTGTATTTGTATTTGTAGTTGATTTTTTATACAGTTGAACGTCTGTATGACTAGAAAATTAATTTTTTTTTATAAGGAGTGCTATAAGTATGTTTTTGTGACTTGCTATCATCTAGTTCGTAAGAATCGAAATACGAAGCAGTCTATGAAATAAGTCCCAAAATAACTACTTTTGTGAATATCATATTATTGTATGCAAAAAACTTTACTTTGATATAACGAATTACATACTCGACG
>JAPYZA010005009.1:0-14339 GCA_030522685.1 Eupelmus azureus
GTGTGTACTTCGAGGGGATTGATTTAGAGCGTTATTGTTCGCGGTTGCGACTCCAGCTGGGATCTTTTAAATGATATAAGAATGTTGGGGTTTGTGAGGGAGGTGAATATACGCAGGCAGCACCTGTGAGTGCCAAAGTCCAATTTGACCGGTTGCGGTGTCGGCCGATAAATTCCGGCAATTTGGAATTCCGATAAGTCGTAATTATTAGTAAGTTTATTACGAGGAAACGATAAGCGTCTGCCCGCTAGCAGTTCTAAAGTCCGGAAAACTAATAGAAGACCCCGAATTTAAGCAATGTAGACAAAATCGTCCTTCGGTAGCTATCCACTTTCAATATCCCAGAATAATAATCCCGAAAGCTCATTAGTTCCTTCCTCCAAATTTACAAAGACACAACACGCTCGGGAAAGTTCGGCTGGCTCAAAGCTGCACCTGGCGCGGCGCAACAATCCAGAAAGTCCTGCCCGCGCGCATCTATATCTATTTTATAAACCGTTGTAATTCTCACGCATTCGGCGCGCTCCTATCTTTCCTCGGCTGTAGCTTACGCATAATCACCCGGCTCCGAAAAAGAGTCTCTATCAGCCTTAGATATATATGAAAATCGGAGCAGCGCGCTCCCAACTTACGGCTACAGATACACATACCTATACACACGTAGCTGCTTGCGCGCGGCTGAGCACGCAGGTATATAGTAGAGGACATGGAACTCGGCAACCATTTTACCGTGTAGCTCGCTCACCAAGCGAGCGAGCGAGAGAGAGAGAGAGGGTAAAACCAGCTCTCTCTCAACCCGGCGGCGCGCAGCCAGGTAAGAGCAAGCGAGAGGCAGCCTAACGCAGCGCTCCACAGGTAAAAGCCAAGCGAGAGAGAGAGAGAGAGAGAGAGAGCGTTATATACTAGCGTATACGTGTATAGCCGAGAGAGCTCGGCGCGCGCGTTGCCGGCGGGCCGTGCAAGTTCGGAATGGGAAGGAGGAGAGACAGTCGGCGGTGCGCAGTCGCCAGGTGAGCACAGCGAGTAGCGAGCGAGCGAGCTTACGCGCCGGGAGCCCCCCCGCTCCCTCCTCTCTCTCTCTCTTCCTTTTTACTTCTCTCTCCTCTCTGCTGCTCTCTTTCTCCCCTTTTTCCCTCTGCAGCCTCGTTGTGTTATTTTTTATTTCCCAGTGCCGCCGTCGCTCGCGTCGATTGCTTTTCTCCCCCGAGAGCACACACTCAAAGGCGACAAACACCTCGAGCCTGCGCGCTGCGCTCGCCGAGGAGAGAGAGAGAGAGAGCGCGCTCGCACCGACGGGGACACATATTTTCTCTCTCCGAGAGCGCGCGCCTTTCCGCGACTCTGCCTCTTGTTGTTATTGTTGACGCGTGCCGATCTACCGCGACGAGGACACGGCTAGCATCCTCGCGCTTGTAAATAGCACGTCTGCGAGCGTTTCGGAGCAGCCGCAGGTGAGCAGTGAGAAAGAGAGAGAAAGACAGAGAGCCCAGGTGCGACGCCAGAGCGCACGCGGCGGCACACGCACGTCTGCCTGCGAAGCGCTGAGGAAGCAGCGGTGCGTGCAGCGATGATCATAACCTCAAAGAGCAGCGCGAGTTTTACCTGTTAAGAGGAGGAGGCGGCGCACTATCTGAGCGGAAGCAGCAGGAGCAGAGCGGGCCGGTATGACGATGACGGGATAGCGCGGGCGCTGGTGGTGCACAGGTGTGACAAGTGTTGGTTGGTTCGTTCGTTTTTATTGTATATCGTTGACACATAGTTGACGATCGCAGTGGTGCTTCTGTATATATACTGCCTAATCGAAAGAGCGGGAGAGCGAGCAGAAGAACGGGCAGTATAGTGTTGTGCCCGAGAGCGAAACAGAGATTTCGAAGCTGCAAGAAGAAGAGAGGGAGAGAAAGACACAAGTGGCGAGAAGATGCAAGTGACCGGGGGCGCGATGGGACCGACCCACCTCGTGGCCCTCTACGTGGCCACTGCCGGCCTCCAGGGCAACTCGCTCGGTACCGACGAGGAGGAGATCACGCTGTTGGTCTACGTACTCATCGACGCGCTCCAGAACAAAGTAAGTTTCGTAAGCACTCTGTATATGTATATAGTTTTGGTGTTGCGCGTGTATCCGCAGGGAGAGAGAAAGAGAGACTCTCCCCTGTCCCTTTTTATTGTGGGCTGCGCGGCGGCTTTATAAGGGCGCCGGAGCGATGCGTTCCAGGAATGGCTTCGGAGCAGCTCGTGTTTTTCTGTACGTGCTTCCTTGACTTTTTTGTTTCGAGTCACGCTGTTGTGGATAGCGATTTTTGTGCGGGATTCGATGTGTCTTTTTTTATTGTTATTAGCTTGAGCGGTATGTGAGACCTGAATGTAAGATTATACAAATATTTCTAGCTGAATTAATATAAGTTATGGTCCTTTGGAAAGGTTACACAGTGTTTGCAGTTTATTATTATGTTGAGAAAACAATTTCCGAAAAGAATAAACTTGATGGAGTTGCCAAAGTTTTGATTCCCAAACAAAATATTTCGAAGCAGTTTCGAAAGAATCAAATGGTCTCGACGGGGGTACCTATATAATTTTCGGAGCAAGAGAAAGCCGGAGCGAGCGCGCGAGTCGAGATTTCGGAGAGATAAGTGTGTTCGTGACGACTAATGGCCATTTTTTTGCACTTACACTCGTCAGTCATTTAAAAGTAATCCTGAATTGTTGTGATTATTTAAAAATAATTATTGTATTCTGAATTCAACTGAACAAACGAATATTTATACATAATGGAGTAAAGATGTTAAGACGATATTTCTGTGGTAGTTAATATTGTTTATTTACAAATAAATGATGCTACAGATGAGTCGAACTGCCTTTAATAAATCAGTTTTAAATAACATCTATAACATCAGCAACGTGAATTCACAATATTTTGGAGTATTTCCATACGATTAATACTCGTCTACAATTTTAATTTCATATTTTTATTAATAATAAATGTAGATTAATAATTAAAGCTATAAATTAATTAATAAATAGAATATATATTAAAAATAAATGCAATTGTATAAATCGTTCGAATGTACACTGCCATTAAGGACAAAATATTGTTTAGAATGTTTTTGAAATCTCCCAATAAAATCGATCGAAACACTGAAACATCGAAATTGTCCAAGAGATTTTCAAAACGTTGTAAGTGATATTTTATCCGAACAGTGTACATGTATTGGACACCTGTTGATTTTATTCCACTGTCTCTGGTAGCTTGAAAAGATACTTTAGCACTGTGTTAATAAACGGCAGTAAAAGACGTATTCAAATTTATAACAAAATTGTATTTAATTATTAGTTATAAAAGTTAAATAATAATAATTTAAAGTATAACAAAACTTATTAATATTCTTAACTCTTTTACCAGTAAAAAAATGTAAGAAAACTTTACAGTCATCGCATTAATTGATAAGTACAGAAGAATAAATAGATATATAGATAAATATATAGATAAGATGATATATCGCAGCTGGAATAAGACTTGTTATCATTAACATAGAACTGTTAACGTTTTTTCGTGCACGAATACTTTTAATCTGTTGTTTTTTTATTTAGTAAAATATTTTTTAATGAATTGAATTCTATTTTAAATAACTAAGTTTCACAAAATATATTTTTAATTTAAAATAATACAATATTAAACAATATAACACTAATTTTAAATTTGCCGAGGGCTGCTAGGCCGGACAGTTGGCATTCGCGTATAGCATCGTGGCTTTTAACGGCATCCATAACGGATTTTTCTAAGCCCGTATCGTGGAATTTCTTTCAGTACGTATTGAAAAGTAGGTTGAAATCATAGATATGTCACTTTGACAGTTGAAATAATTTGCCTACATTTTTAATACATTTCGTTCTACATTAATAAATTAAAGCTTTGATAAATGCATAATATACTATATTTAAAATTAGTATAATTATAGTAGCTACATTGAAAAAATTATTAAAAAATGTGTCAGGAATCTACTATGTATCTAAGGTAAAATATCTAATGAAATGTAAACATTTTAAGGTAAAAAACTGACGTCCAATGACAAAATAGTAAAAAATATTCCAAAGTCGTTTTATGATAGGACAAAACAATGTGATTGAACATTATAAAGTTGATTTTTTTGATGACATTTGAAATCTTGATGAATTGCATAACTCAATGAATAATGTACTAGAAGTGCTGGGTCAAGAGATTGACATTTGTTGAAACTTGATATACGACTTTGTCGTATAAACATTTTAAAGCGATTTTTAGTTTTTATAACACAATACGTCATTTATTATGTATTAAGTGAAATAAATTCATATCTTTAATTAACACGTTATTAATACTTATTAGCTTTAGTATTACAAATAGTGAAACACAGTATAAAAATGACTAGGCCAAACAGAAATACACGATCTTTAATCACTATTTATTTAACAAAATAAAGAGAAAATCTCCCTACATCCTCCCAACATGAAACTACCTAACTACCCACAATCCAGTCCGCATCCTCAGCAACGAAAACAAAATTTTCATCCGGCCACTTAACGCAAAACCAGCGAGTCCCGGTAAAAACAACAGCCTCAAAAATGCCTCTCTCCGTACGCTGACTGCACGGCCCGGCGCTGTATCTCTCAAAGTATAACAGGAAATCGCTCCTTCGTTCCACCACGAATTTTCTTGCGCACGAGCTCTGCAAAACAGCACCCGAGTCACGTATACGTATCCATATACATGCAGCTCATTCGCGCATCTCCCGGCACTGCTCCAAAAGCGAAAACCGGGAGAGGACAGCGGCGCACGTGCGCCAACTTGTATATATATGCGCGCGTTCCCCGCCGATATAAATTAAGGGGAGCAGCCGCCTCGTGTTTGTGAAATCTCGCGTGCGCGAAGCGACCGGTCCGATCCTCTCCGCTTTGATCCTTTTCTCTTGGGAACATATTTTTCTGAGGCAGAGTTTCATTTTTTCTCGCTGCGTTTTTAAGGTGCGTTTTCACACGCGCGCGCGCTGCTGGGGCTTCCGTAATTGAGTTTAATTGCAGTGGGGCCTACGCCATGTGTGTGTTTTGTCTTTTATGGCTCATTTTTGGGTGTTTCGCAAGGAGCTTGAGCAACGTGGATGTTTACGATGACTCGGGGATCGAAAATTAATGCTTGGATTCTGGTTTTGCGTGTAGCTGGGTGCGTGGATGTATTGTGCAGAAGCACGATTATTATCTGCGGTTCGTGAAGACAAGCAGCGCGTACCTAGGGCTGAATAATTATTATGCTTTTATTTTGAATGTGCCGAGCGTACAAGTTTTCCTTGTACGCGTTCCGTGTGTACACTTAAAAGTGCTTTAATGTACGGCCGCATTTATACGAGACGTTTGTACAGTTACGACTTTCAGCGTCTTGTATAAAATGTAGAATTTCGTTCTTGATATATGTGATTTTTTTTATTAAAGAGAAAACGTGTCGCTTACGTTTATAAACGTTTGTACTGAGCAATTTGGAGTCTATGTTTAAATGCTTGATTTTATTAACGTATTCCAAACATTTTATTTATTGATCAATAGTAGAATCTTTGTATAAAATAGCGTTTTTACTAATCTTAGAATGATTATTAAACAATTATTTTTCTAATTGAAGAAAATTACTTAAAAATAATCATCAAAATTATTTGTAGACGAACAAGACCTTGTAATACAAATTGTCCTTGGCAAAACAATCCAGCGATAAACTTTTAGCCGACTCATTTTCAAAAAGCTACAACACCAGTGAATAAAATAAAAAAACGCAAAACACCTAATTCACTGCGTAAAAACGCGTCTAGCATTAACTAATCCTTTCCCACGCCAGGGCAAACAATGTCGCCTGCGCTCGCGACTATACAATGTTTCAACCACTGGGCGCGCGCACGCGTCATGAAATCACCTAGAATTAAACCTCATTACCACCTCAAGTTGCACTTAGTCGACAAAACAGGCTTTCTTGAATTTATTATACGTATGTATAAAAACACACAGACTTTTATTCTTCATTTTTTCAAACGACGCACGAGCCGCGTATGTACGGGCTTCAGTACGGGCGAGAGCCATTGTTTTAGTTGAGGCTCCGTTTTCGATCCGACGGAGGCGGAGCGTCGCGCCCTCGGAAGGTCGCGTCGTCGCGTAAGCGGGCGTATACATATATGTAAGTATAGCCGCCGAAACACGTGTGCGGAGTCGGAGCTTGGAGAGGACTTGCTACTATGGCGGACGAGCCGCGAGAGCTGGCTGGCGATTTCGACTTGCGGTGGCTGGTTGGGGTTAAGGATGCTTGAAAGCTTGAGATGTTGGGATTGTTTTACGGATGGATAGATGGTTTTTAGGTTGAGGTTTATTCAGAGGTTGTGCAGTTCGTTTGCAAGATGTTGTTTTTGTAACTTTTTAGAGAAAAGACTCTTACTTTTAAATGTATCGTTGTTGCATTTTATATCTAGAAAGAATTTAATTTGTATTATATGAAAGCTTATCATATCTAATCAAATCTAGAAATCAAATAAATAAGATGCACTAATGACCAAAATAATCTTCACAGTAAATAATCACGATATAAGATTTTCGAGAACTGTAAAATAAGATTTTTGATTGGTTACTAACATTTTTCCATATCAATTAATTTCTATTTTTCTTTCAACTTCTCGAAATACAGCTATCATAAAGTTATCATCAACAATTTATAAATATAAATAGATTTTACAGCTGCACTTGTCATTCAGGTTGTATTTAATACTTTGAAGGCGTATAATGAAAATAAATTTTTTGAAACAAGGTAGGATCGTCAAAGGACGCTCGTAAAACTTGATGTCCAGACGTGATTAAATCTTGTGTTTGAACATCAATCAAGTTGTTTTATAATAGATGTTTTACCATTGCTTCGTAGAAGCATTTGCAATCGTAATTTTTTTATGTGTAGGTTAAAGTACAGTAGCTCTTACGTTACTGTGTGCACATATCCTTTAAATCACTTTCATGATACCCCGAAAAATCGACAGTTTTATCAGTGGTAATGTATCGGACAGCCACTTTTTATCTATATAGCTTACTTATGTTGCAGCTGCTTTTGTATTTTTTTTATCTGCAGCACAGTGAGATAAGAAATTTTTGACAATGTGCTCGCACCTATCTTCTTATACTAATGCTCCAAATTCAAGTTTTTCCACATTTTACTCGTATGAATTGCAAATTAACTCTCCATACATCGACTAATTAATATACAATCTTTCCTAAAGATTACACATTACCACAATAATCCTCCGACCAAATAGAATCCAAACCGGTCTTCTACTCTCTCAAATCCTCCAATTGGCCTCTCAATTTTTACAAACCGGCTGCTTGTTCGAGCCTTTTTCCCAGAGTCGTTTTCCAAAAACATCGCACTCCGGCCCCACGACGAAAACAAGCGGCCTCCTCTAGAAACTACAGAACCTATTTCCTCCTCCTTCCCTCTCTCTTTCTCGCTTAGCGATATCTCTCACGGAGGCTCCGGCTCTCGCGCTTTCCCATGCCATGTCAGGCCGGCGTGCAAATCGAAATCGGGCCCCGTCCATCGCGCCTTGGCCTGTTCGCACACTCTCCTTCTCTCTCTTTCTCTCTCTCTCGTTTTCTGCATACACATTTCGCCGACGTCCGATGGCTATCGTCTGCGCGCGCTCACCTCGTCGCTGATTCTTTCTTTCTCGCGCAGGTTGCTACAGTCGGCGCGTCACGTGCGAATTCCGCGCGCATATAATCGCGCCGCGAGGCCGCCGATTTATCGTGATTGTAGCAGACAGCGCGTGCTCTCCGGGCTCGATCGGCTCGCGCGGAGATTGACGCGGGGATACCGGTATTCCTCGGCCATTTTGCGGAGACAATTTTGGAAGTTTATGCTGGGAAATTTTTTTTTCTTACTTTTCGTTTCGATTGTTGGTCGGTAGAGACGATTTGAAAATTGTTGAATAAATTTTTGAAATTTCAACGCCTACTTGAGTATTCTCGTACCTGCGAGCCTTCAGCGTTGCCTTCGCGAATTCGTATGCGCGGATAACCAGACGATAAATCCCTCGTTCACGAGCACATCGCGGAAGCGGCGCGCACGCTAAAAAAGCCGAGCCGAAAAAAAAACACGTTCTTACCCGAGAAGCTCAAGAAAGCTCGCCGACAAACATGCATTACGCATTCGTGCGCACGTTTCTATAGAGAGAGAGAGACGCGTTCTTTCGCCTTGTGAATTTGCAATATTTATGCGAGTACGCTCGCGGGCGAGTTTTGAGGGCTGTGCACACGGTAGAGGTGTAGTCGAGAAGTCGGCAGCGCGTAAAACGCCACTGGAATATTGAGTAATGGGCTGGCCGATTAGGTGTTAAACTGTACGGAAGTTGAGTTGTACGCGCTGTGTGTGCTTCGCCTGAGGATTACGCTAGATGTTTTAGTGATGTATTTTTCTTTAAAGATGGAAAGATTTGCTTTGTAAATGGTTATTCTTAAGTTAATGGTTATTCTTTCTTGTAAAATATTGATGCTTGCTCAAAAGTTCAAAGTTTAAATTAGCGCCTGACTCATGTTTTAATATTAGGAGAATTTTATGAATATTCGGATGATTCATGTATCGCGACCGTGCGAATTAATTTATACGTATTTTCGAAATGTGTGAACAGAATTCATAATATCACAATCTAGGCTTATGCATGCACTCAACTAATAAATATTGCTTATTTGTAAGGCAAGAAGATATATAGTTAAATAAGCAGTGAAATTGAATGATTGTCAGAATGATAAATAAAAATTCTTAGTGATTATTACTGTTTAAAATGATTATTAAAATTATTAACACACTTTAAAACTTGTTTCGACGCTAGTCTAGTCATATTTAATGAAGCTTAAAACTTTTTGCGTCCTTTTAAAAACTAAAATTTTTTGCCACGATAATACGGCGATTAATTCCGCTGTACATATTCCAAGTCTCAGGACGACTCGCACACATATTTTACACCGTCCGTACACTGACTGCATAAAAACCAAGAAACGTAAATTATAATAGCAAACTCGGCCGAAATTAGCATAATTTAATATAGACAATAAGAGCACGCACACGTATTCCAAAGCATTAAACGATCCTGACGAGTTCAGAGCTTGACGTCAGTTTATAATCCGACAATCCCAAAGCGTTCCCCGAGTACGTCACAATCCAGCCACACACAACTAATACCCAACTACCTTGATCTGTTAACCTCGCGACCGAGAGAAAGAACCTGGCTGTGCGTCGAGTTTCTTACCCGATCCTCCGCGTATAAAAAATACACTTATATGCACGCGCGCATAATGGCATATGCATAATTATCAGCAGCGCCGAGAGATCGCAATTATCGCGCTACTTGATATTCCCCGAGGAAATTTTTCGATCTCAGGCTCTGCGCTCTGAAATCCAAAAGAAAAAGATCAAGCCCGAGATACACACACTGCACATACATCATAATCGAGGTGAAAGCACTCGAGATTATTCGCGGGAGGTTATTTAGCAAGGCCGCGTCTCTCAAAACGTCGCGAGATTCCTAATCGCGCGTGCGCGGCTGCTTATTTTTAGAAACGGATCCGCAGCGGCTTTTGATTGCAGGTAGTCTGGCCGATGATTAGGAGCTGCCAGGAGGAAAAGACGCGTTACGTTGCGCGCGTGCTCTCCTAGCGAGGCTCGCAATGCCATTTTCTAGATTTACATGCGATCGATCAAAGTGTCGCTCGGGCTTTATTTTTTCGTCGGTGCTCGCAGCGCAAGCGCGCCGGATCATTATGTGGAACTTTTTTCTCGGAGCGGACAGTGATTTGCGGCGAGGAACTCGTTCTTGTGCCAGGCGCGCGTATTTTTGCTGCGCGCTTTTTCGGGCTGTCACTCCGTTTCATAACGCAATCACGCACCTGTGCTGTTCCCTTTTTTTTCGAGCTGTTTTGAAATTTGATAATTTGTTGAATTTCCTGTGCAAGTACTTTTGCGTTACGGTAAATGAGCTTTCTTGTAGATGGGTTTTCTATCAGGGCTTGTATTCAAAGGTTTTATTAGTTTTAACTCAATATATATTAATAAAGTTTGTCGTTAGCCTTTTAAATTGAATAAACCAACTGAAAGTTAAATCGAAAATTAGCGTAACAAAAATCAGAAATGGTAAAAATTATTTCGTTTGGTAATAAATTAGTAAAAATATAGATTAAAATACTGGCACTGTAGCTTAATGGACCGCAAATGCGAGGCAAAGTATATTCACTCGAACTTTTGTTAGGTCAATCGAACAATCAATAATTATAAAGCATACATAATTATAATAATAACGTTGAAGCTTTCACAACTCGCGTCTCGAAACTTTCACGAAGAGCAGCAATCGTCTGTTAACGGGTCCGAAACTCAATATTTTACCAACCAAGTAAACATCATTAATAACTGTTAAAAAAATACTTGTAACTTAATTCCTTATTGATTAGAGTGCACCAGTTGAAAAAACACGAGCGAAACGTGCTTTTACTCGTGAACGGTGCTGGTTCAGATCCGCTATAATTATTACTTATCATCAAATTGACTTTAGCGACAAAGTACAGAATTAATCTATGGCCGGAGACGGTATTCTACTATACAATGTAAATATAATTAAATGTAGTCTCTAGCTCCGCAATTAGATACAGAATCGTGAGCGCACAGAAAGGACTAGGCTATAGTAAACAGATGAGCCGACCAAAATTGCTAATGATTAAGTGATGTCGAAAGAAAGTTGAAAATTAGTAAGAATTCGATTTAAGCGAACACAAATCAATCCTTTCAAATCTTGTTGTACATAAAACTTTCAACTGTTACGCTAAATATGCTTGACGCTAAACACTCATTACGAACAAAACTCAGCTCATTAGATTAATCAAACACAGTTTAAACACGTAAACACATCGCATAAAAACTTAACTCGCGCGCACCTTTGCACTGTAAGAATACACAGACGCGTGTACAAACCGCAAATATAACCAAGCGTTAGCTCATCGGGAAAGGCGAAGCTTTTACTATCCACATATTCGCGCATTCACGGTATACTTACTTTGAGCGATTTCTCAATGACTGGAAGCAGCCCGCCCGGTAAGAGTAAAATCCAGTGTAGCGATCGCGCGCGCGGCGCGATTCCGTTTCTCTCCGCTTCTGGGTTGCGGTGAAATTGCATTCGCGGAAAATGCAATCTGCCTTCCGAGCGTGTCTTTGCCGCCGCGCGACTGGATGCTAATGCCGGGTTATTAAGTATAGCAGCGGCGACTCTGAAAATTGTGTTTTCGCGTGTCCGCGCTGGCTATGAAATTTCATTCGGAAATGAATCTTTCATACGTGTCTTGGGGATTTTTAATTTATTGCATTGGAAATGTTTTTTTTTTTCTAAGTTAGAAATACACTTGTATTTCATTGGATTTGTTTTTTAAAAACGCGATTGATTATTAAGTTGTAGGACTGCAACGCATTAATTGATGTGTTTATTACACATTAAAAATATATGTGTATGTTCTGTTGCAAGCTTTGCACAATGATTTTTATATAATAGAGATTGCGTTTTATGCAGTGACGTTTAGAATAGCAGTTATTATTTACATGTACAATAAATCGTTTCGTTGTGTTAAATAAATTGATCCAATTTAGATGCTTCATGACTAGTTCACAGATGAGATGGTAAAGTCAAATTAACGTATGCGTTTAACTAATACATCCTATACTTTTATATATATTATTGAAAATAAATAGTTAAAAAATAAAGTGTGACAAATGCGTGTTAAAAACACGTATTTTTTTCAAGCTATCGCTTAGAATAACACCCAGAAAGTTCACAAATGAAATCAAGCATTGTTCCTTTGCGAGGCTCGAAATAAGTTCGCTTGTGCGAAAGAATAAGGCGAGATCTGTGGTTCGAGGGAATATCCATTTGCTTTGTATACAATGAGGGGTCAATACGGGTTCTGTTTTACTTCCGGTCGGTCGAGACGTGACGTGAACGCGACGTCAATAATAAAAATGAACGCGCAAGTAAGACAGACTTTGTTATAGGACTGACAGATTTTTATCCGAAAATTACTTTTAATAAAATAAATACATATTTAGCTAATGTTTTACATATGGCAAAACCAAAAATGTGTGTTAAACCAAAAATAGAATTGTTATAAGATAGATACAATATTAAAAATTAAGGTAAATTTATTGTATATAGTCAAAAATAAATTCTAAGACTAATTACAGTTGGTGGCTGCAGTAATTTTAATTTCGTAATTCGTAAGAGTTGTATAGCAATAAGAAATTATTTTCGTTGCTACACTATATAGTTTAGTTAATATAATCTTCCGTCTTAGAGTTATAATTATAAAAAGATAGAGTACAATTTACAATAATTTTCTGTTACTTCTCTATTGTTTTATTAATACAATTAATCAATTTCAATTAGTTAAATATTCAATTTCGCACCTAAGTAAATATGAAGCTTTTTATTCATTATAATTTTACGTACTACTTTCGTTTTATTTAAACGTCTACTTCAATAAAGTTACATCAGAAATAATATATTTATCTTTTGAAACTTGACATTCGCTACCTGGGCTATCTTAACAATCAAACACGGCTATATTTTTTCGTACATCATACGTCCTTTACGCCACGCTGGCCTTACATTATCCAGCTTATAAAAATTTCGTAGTAATTACAATGCAAACCAGAGAAACAAGCTCGGAATGAGTTTTTCCCTTTTGACTCGCTCGTGGGACTGAATCATCGACCTTGAGGCTGAGAAAAAGAAAGAGTTATTCCGACTCGCGCGGCAGCTTCGTCGGCTTTTTACCGATGCCATTCACGAATTTTGTCGCTGAAGCGCGCTTCGTTCATATGCAATTAGCATAGAAAACGCCTTTTATGCTAAAACCAATCCTAGAGAGGCGACTTTATAAAGAATCGCTCGCTATTTATCTTTCTTATACGAGTTGACGTTGTACCGTTGCATCGTGTAGGCACTGGAGGAGCGAGCTTTATTATACCTTTATAGCAGTTACGATTGATGTTGATTTTGTTATTTTTCTTCTTTTCGTTTCGTAAAGGTAACTTTTTCATTGATAGCGTTTTTTGTTTCACGAAAATCGCGGCTCAATTGCCTATATGCTAATTTTGTGATAATTCTAACAGGTTTGATATCGTGTTGTAAACAAGCTTTTGGGAAGATTTTTTAGATACAAAAAACTCAGACTATTGTCTAACATTAATGTATATTTAAATTCAAAACTTAAGAGCCTTGATATCAACATTGCAACTTTATATTAGTATTCTCTAAATGATATTTTCACTTCTCTAAATGATAATATAGTGGGTATACCTACTGTAATTGATGATATATTGATATTTACTCTGAATAGTATAATTAAGAAAATATATGTGAGAAGCAGAGTAGTAAAGTATCTATAATAATTCATTTTCAATAAATCGTTTTGAAAAAGGAAGTATATTTATATAAAATGTATTTGATTCTGCTATCAGAATAAATCTCAGGCGTAAGATTATCGCCGAAGATTTTTTATAATAAATAAAATTCACTTACGAATATATTTATAAAAATTTAGAGATAACAATAACTCGTATTGCGTTTACAAAACAAGTTAAACTTTCATTAAAAAGTTGTCATTTTATCAGTTGTAAACTAAAAAAATAGGAAACCTAAATATGTCATTTCTTTGATAAAGTCTATCGCAACAACAACTGATCATAATGCTATTCGTATCTCAACGGTGTTTTAAAATTAACATATTTTGAGCTTCGCCATGCATAGGAAAATGTATACGTGATTACTAACGGCAGTTAAGCCGGGTATGGTTCAACGACTTCAATGTGAATTATTACAATGAAAATTCTAATCTTCAACTTTGAGCATATCAAATGTATGAAACGACTTTCTCTTGTATGTAAACGGGACGCTGGATATAGAATTATACAACGAAGAAGCATCATACATGTATGTATATTGAACATTGCCAAATGTGTTACTGGTATAGCTTTGTATCAGCAAAATACATCGTCTTTGCTCTCTTATAAACTAAGTACGTTACGCAACACGGATTTTTGCGAGCTATATCTTTATATACTTGCGTATCTCAGTGAGATAACAATAATTAAGAATCTTTTGGAATGAATTTTGATTCTTTTATAAAATTGTCTTTTGTTGAGAAGTCAGATTAGACTTTTGAAATAGAAGGAAATAAAAATTTATATTTCGAGATGTATCTTAAATTGAAAACTCACAAGCAGATGTTTAATAAGGATTCTAACTTTAAATTATTTCATT
>JAPYZA010005011.1:0-12642 GCA_030522685.1 Eupelmus azureus
GGCGCCGCTGCGACAGTGCCTCCACCCAGAGGCCTGCAATAAAAACATTGAGCTGCCGGGCCACTACACCATCTTCCACGACCTCAGGAAAGAATTCTCAGCGTGCTATTCTACCAACGACGAGCTTTCGCTCCTCAGCATTCAGGACATGCTGCAATGTATCCTTTTTCATGCTTCATGCGCAAGAGTAGCACTGATTATTTTTTTACTCACTTTAAGCTGAAATTTTGAGTTTCGATATATGGGACTTGAAATGTATAATTAATGTGAAAAAATCTTTTTCAGGACTGCTCTTTATATTTAATATTTATTTTTTCACTTTAAGTTAGGAGTGATGAAACGATTTTGGAAATTTAGAGATTGTTTTCTTACTTTCCAAGTATTTATTCTATAGTTTTGGACTTCTTTTGGCGTAGTATATGAGAATCGTTTCCCTGGCTTAAATTATATTCCATCTTGGCAATATTTGAACAAATTTGATATGATAATTTTCCACATAAAAACTTTCGATACCTATGTTTCTTTACTGATTTTTGCGCAGCAAACTCGCGAGAATTATTATTAACATAATTATGAATACACAATTTGAGATAATGGAAGTTACAGTATTTGCATGTAAAAAGGATGAAAACTATATTTTTCCAGCAATCCCTTTATCAGTACAATCCTGCCGTGCTTATATTCATTTCCTCGAGAATTTCCGTTTCTCAACTAATGGTATACAATCAGTGAAAATAGCCGCAAACCTTCGAAGCACACCTCCTCTTCTACATATTAAACAGCTCGCATACAAAGTATCGATGCATCCCGTCTGTGCAGTTCAAGCGCATCGCAATTTTCGTATTGTCATTTTCGCTCACGCATAGCGCTGATTGCGGTGCAATTTCCGCGCGATATGCCTATACGTATACCTATGCGCTTGATCTCTAACAGGAAAATCAAACGGCTCATTAGCATGGAAGAGTCTGCAATCTCTCGTGTATCTCGTGTACCGTGTACTTAAATGAAGTTCTCGCGCGAAGGGATATGGTTTTATTTTCCTTTTTGGTATTCTTCATTACTCTTGCCTAGCGCCTATAATATAAAAATGCGTACGTGAACGCTAAATCAATGTATCAGAGTTTTTCCAGACAATTACCAATGTAAAAAGGACGTGCTTTCGTATCCACTCGATACTCTTTTCTACATTCCTCGAAGTTTAAAGAGAGAAAAAGAGAGATTGAGAGTGAGGGAATGGGAAGAAAGAGAGGGCAGGCAAAGAGAGAGAGAGAGAGAGAGAGAGAGAGAGAGTCTGAAGTTATTGCTTTTTTCGCATAATTTTTTTAGTATAAAACAATTTAACATCCCTATATTTTTTGAATTTTGAAAATTACATTAAAAAATGGATTCTGCATTTTCGATGACATGGTGAGTTTCAAATCGCCTTAACATAACTTTTAAAATTCAGCAAGTTTAAGTATTGCTAGCAGTGCTATTCTCAGGTTACTACGTAAAGTTGTTAAAAAAGAGAATATTTCCCATTAAATCGGTACAAATAAAAGGCATCTAAAAAAATTCGCTTAATACTATTGTACAACAATCATTAATATACTTTTAGAAATGTATAAACTTTGTCTTTAAAAAATGTATACAATTTATTTATTATTTATTTACAAAGTATTTGTATATATATTTATAAGCCTTATATATAGTTTGAAAAATTCAACGGTGAGCTTAAAGAGTAATTTAATTCTTATCAAAGTTATTCATTTAAAAGTAAAATTACAAAAACCTTGAAGAGCACTGTGATAATGTCTTCGACTATGAAACTAATTCCCTGATAAGATCGGAACACTTGTATAATTCTTTAACAGTTTTCATCTATCGTAAAATTATACTTACAAAGCTTTAAGAATCTCTCCAAGTTATTGAAAAAAATGTAAATGTCCACTACTACATAAAGAATCTGAGATTGGGAGTTTCAATAGTTTTGGGCCGCGTGCATTAATTATTTCACTTTCGTTAAAAAAAAGCATATAGATTGCTCTGGCACTTGGCATTACCTGAGAGTTTCATATGTGTAAAAAAAAGATTTTGAGTTAATGTCATGCTTTAATTATGATAAAAAAATTTTCATCCTTATAGTAAAATTTCGTGAATAAGCAAATTTTGAATAAAAAAAATGTAATTAAAAGTTAAAAATTTCAAATCATCCTAAGACATTTTTTCGTTCAATAATGCATCTCATCTAAGGCATGAATTTTTCTGCCAACTCTCTATGATATTTTTAAATAAAATCAAAGTTTTAAATTCGATCAAATTAACCAATTAATTTAACTAAATATTTTTTCATATTCCCCGGCTAATTAAATAACGCTTATCCAAAACTTTCTCAAAACTCGCAAGTGCCCCGCGCGCAACGCAACACCTCTCCGTTAAATAAATTCCCCTCACCTAAGCATCGTTTGCTCTTCACAGTTTAAAAGTGCCTACCACTGCCGATTCTTTTTCTCTCTCTCTCTTTCTCTTTCTCTCCTCTTAGTGTATAGTTCGGCTCCTCATACATGTGCATGCCCGTAGCCGCACACGTGTGTGACGCAAATCGAAGCGAGGAACACGACTCCCGCACGCACACTCAGAGCGGCCGAACACGCGACTCGGTTTTCTTTGCCGCGGTGGCGAGCCCGAAAGCCAGCATAGCGCCTCGTATACAGTGCCGCAGCCGGCATTCGCCGAGACGAACGTCTCTCTGGTGACACGCGCCCGACGTGATTTATCCGCTCGATCTACCACGCGCGCGTCGCTCTTCTGCCCAAAGCGGCCAAGATTTTTTCCCGTGCTGTATAGTCGACGGAGTTTAAGTGAATTAAAAAAAAGAAATAAACAAACAAACTTGCGGCTGGCGCTGATTTTTGCGGTGGAAGAGCTGTGTAAACATCGACTGCGCTTCGACGGAGAGTAATTATGAGGTAAGAGCCCGTGCTGTCTGTAGCTCATGTCTCTTCCGCTGTGCGGTGAATCTCTGCGATCAGCTGGTCTCTCGTGAAAAGTCACGCACTCGCACAAAGCGCGACCGGGAAAAGAAAGAAAAGCACGCCTGAGAAAATCGGCTGAGTTAACGTTCTCTCGTAGAGGTTATATAGAAAATCTCTTTTTACTTCCAGATTTTTTTTCTTTGTCTCGCTTATCGTTCGATTATTGCAACGCGCTTCCGCCGCCAATGTTTCTCGTTCTTTCTTCTAAGTGTATTTTTTCCATTGCGATTCTTCGACGGGCCGATTGTGTATTTTTCTTCAGCACCTGAGCCAATATCACTGCGCGTGTCCCCAAGCGGAAGAGTCGTTATAGCAGCGTATATGCATAACGTGAATCGCGCGATTCTTAAATTGCAAGAGCGCATAATAGCTCCGCGCACAATATCAGGCGATCGCAATTTACAATTCGTACCGATTTTTTCCCTCTGTGTCGTTACCGCTCGTAATAAAGCGAGCGCCGTAAGATGACTTTCACTGTTTCGATAGTAATCGGCGTCTGTTGTGCAGGCGAGAAAATGAATATTTATGAAAGGAAAACAGAAACTACTGAATCGAAGCCTAGTCGGGCGTTAAATATACAAGAACTTTATTGTTCTGATTATATACGGGCGATTTAGCCTCCTCCAATGATGATTCAGACTTTCTAATAAAACTGTTTCCAGAACAATAAATTTATAAAATATCGGTATATAATCAGACGCGAGCGGTAAAATTTATAACTCGCTTGTAATCGAAATAACAAAAAGTTGAAACAAAAAATATTCTCTCACGAATACTACAACGCTGCTCCTGCGCGTCGCTCCGTACTTAAAAAATCCGAACACGTGTCGCATCGGCATCAGAGGCCAAAAATCCGGGGCCCTCCGTGTATATAGCCGCAGCCAAGTCAACGTCTTCGCTGCAGAAGTATAGAGTCTACGACCGAACAGTTGCCAGCATTGTGTGTGTGTGTGCAGCCGGTGCGCGCAGCATAAATCCGAGGAATGATTCTTTTAGAGTGCGCTCATGAGCCAGAGTATAGCTCGAATACACACGCACCATACCTGCGCCGCTCGCCCGATTAATAAAACAAAACCACCTGTTGCAGATGATATGAAACGGTTGAAACAATGCGCGTGTACTATAGGTGAGCAATGTTCTCTAACTTTCTGGTTTTTTTTTATACTTCGTTTGAGCGGCTGGGTTTTTGTGTGGATTTCTGATTCGAGCTTTGGTTAGGTTTTAATTAATTCTTTTGTTGATCTGAAGTTATGGTGAAAATGTTTTTATTACGCGTGTTTTTAAGTGATGCTACGAGGAATTTTTCTAAGGTTACTTGCTTTACTCATGGAAAAATTGAATTGTAAACTAGCGTTCACACGTGGCTTGCATATTTACGTTTTCTAGAAGCTCGGTTACAAAGTTACTTAGAATATGTAAATTTAATTAAAGCTTTATATTTGAAATGTAGGTAAAGAATATAAAAGATGTTTCCAAACAGTAACGAAATCTCTCTTGGAAGAATTTAGGCGCTCTTCTATTTTCTCACTGCTTTCAGGATTTTCTTTTACTCTCTATTTAAATTTCTGATTAACTGAATCTTTTTACCATAAATAAATTCAATAGACACTATACATTTCTAAATACTAAAACATTATTTATATATGATCACGAATTTTTCATTTTATAATATTTTGACTGTTCGACAAGTTAAAATTTCCGAGTTAACGCTCATGGTATTTATGCGAAATGCAGAAAAGTTGCATGTTTCCTCATTCATTTAAATTTAGTGAATTCACTTTCTAACAAATTAGATGCGTTCGCAGCGAATCGCATTACATGTGCAGCGAAATTGCTAATGATCCAACTTCTCATAAATCATTTAGTTCTTTTTAATGACTTTTCAAGCCTTATGGTTGTATTGAAAATTAACAGTATATTTAAAATTTTTCATTTGCCTCGAATTTAATAATGATTTATGAAAGTGCTTCCTAGTTGAAATCCCATTAAGGTATAATATTTTAACGTTGTGTAACGTAATAAAAAAATTATGTAATAGTAATAGCATTTTATTAAATTAATATTGTACATAAATTCAATTAGTAGAGAAAAGATAAGATTAATATGCATAACAAATGAATATTTTTCATTTTGATTACCCGAATAAAATTTGTTACATATTTTAATATATTTCATCAAATACTTTGAAAATAACCGCAACTTTCTTCCTTAATAAAAAACACAAAACTAACGACCAAATCTCCAACTTACTCATATCAATAACTTTACTCGCTATTCAATCAACATCGGCACGACTTAATCATTCGAAACTGAAACGAGAACCTCTCTGCAGCATCAATAAAGAATCTTTATCTAAATGAGCCAAAAATGTCGAATGACACTATTACCTCTTCATCTATACACTCCTCGCGCGCAAGCTCGCTTAGAGGCACTCACTGTGCTCCCTCTCTCTCTCACTCTCTCTTCTATCGGCGAGTAAGCTCGAGCTTTCCGCCTTTGAGATTGGCCAACGCGGCGGCCGCGCGAGGCTGCGTTATCGGCGCGTTATGGGTGCAGTTTAAAGGTCAGCCGCCGCCGCCACCGCCGGCGGCGCTGCGCGATTAACGCTGGAAGCTGCAGAGCCAAGAGCCAGTCTTGCTCGAGACTCTCTTTCTCCTTCTCCCTATATCAGCGTGCTCCGAAAATCCGTCGGCCTTATCGTCGGCCTGTCCTCTGCTTTATGTGCGTATTTGTGTCGACTCGCGAGTCCAGCCTCGATTCTCACTTTTCTCGGCGGCCCGAGGAGCTTTTTGGCTCGGTCACATTGTCACGTTCTGGGTAAGCATTTTTTTCTTCTCGGTTGATTGTTAGTTTGGTAAGATAAAGTGATTGCGCCTGGTTAGTTATCGGTCAGATGGGTGAAAAATGATTTTTCAGCGGCGACGCGTGATCGGAAATTTGTGGTGGTAAATACTTGAATTGCAATAGTCGTGAAAGAGAATAATTACTAATGTTTAAGATTCCGTTGTTATTCCCTTTTGAGGCCTTTCTTTGAATATTTTGAATCTTTGAAATGACGAAATTTCCGGGCTCTTACAGTGAAGATAGCCCAGAGTTTCTTCGCTTTCGCCTAAAACTCGTTCAATCTCTTGATAAGATACATGTTTTTCTCTTTCGTCGAGACGACGAATTTCGTCGACGCGGTGGCTTTGAAGTACAACAATAGTGCCGTGCCAGCGCGCTGTTTTAAATGCACGAGAAATGTTTGTTGCTACTTAAAAGCACGAACGACGGTCTGTTTGAATTGATGCCTGGATGATCTACATGTGCGTCTGTGGATTAGCGAATCAGACTTTTTAAAGAGTCGCTCGATATCGAGGTAAGCTTGTATCATTCGAGAATAAATTTATTAATCGATCAATATTTACGGAGTCGAGTCGCTTGATTGCAAAGTAGTTTACTTGGAACAGTATTTAAATGACATAGGAACTTCATAAATGAAGATTAGATAGATATAGATTATGTCGTTTGTGAAACGCGGAGTGATCTCACAAAACACATTGCAGCTTCAAATAATAAACACACGCCGAAATTTTCAACAAAATCACGACCTCACCACACATCGAAACCGCCACTTGTTGATTCTCGTTTTATACATACGCTGATTCAGGGCTTACATAACGAAAAACGCGTGTCACACACGCGTACACAGCCGCACGCGAGCCGCAACGCTGCCAGCGTAAATTTGAAAGTTAAATTCGTCCCTAGCGCTCTTTCTACTTGGCTTTCTGAATTTCAAGAGGGAGCGAGATAGAGCGAGCCGGAGAAGTTGAGAAAATCTTCGGCTGCTCGCGCACCGTTATATGATAAACGCGCCAGATAAAAGTGCCACTCTATTTTACGCCTCGAATTTTTCGTCGAAGAAATTCCGGCCAGCCAGGCCTATATACCCATGCCTATTTCGCATTTCAAATGCGCGCCGGGGCCTTAGAAATCGCGCGCCCATTCACGCGCGTAATTCTTTGGTCTCTCTCCGTGATATAGCTCGTTTTACGATCCTTTTGAAAGTTTCAGCGTGACTTGGTTTTTTTTTCTCGGCTCTGTCGATGGTATATACATGCGTGGACGCGATTAGATTCTGCAAGGCGCTACCGAAGGCTTTTCTGCGTTGCTTTTACGAGATATATTTCTCGGTTTGTGGATGTGACGAGATTATCTGTGTGATTGCTTTTCGGAGGGAGTAGTTTAAAAACAGCGCTTAGAATTGGTGATCTGGTGGCTATCGCGGGTATTTGTCGTATTGTTTGATGATTTAGTTTCAAAACAAGAAATAATCGTTCTGATGCGCGACTTGGTGATTACTGACGTATTTTGTTATCACTATTTCGAAGTGGATATGCTTTTTGAAGGTAATCTCTTTGCCATTAGAATGATCATCTTCTGATGAAGGAACTTTATAATAAAGTGAAATGAGAATAGGTGTATAAAAGTTGAGAAAGCCATAATTGATTAGAAAGTATTAATCTAGCGCGCAAAATCTTTATAGATATGAGAAAGTTATCTTACACAACAAGATAGACGAATTTTTAACGTGTGCAGCTCATTAAGTACACTGAAAGGCATAAAAGTAAAAATCAAGCCTTCCGTCATCATTTCTCAGCGCGATCAAGTCCATCATTAAGCCGATTTTTGTTTCGGACACGCGTAAGACGGGCCGACTGGAACATTAAACAGTCGCTTCGATTCGCGCGGCAACTAGCCGCTCTTTTACCTACAAATGCGCAGCATCATCAAATACGTATTAAATCGCGGGTAAATCAATCAAGCGAGTCCGCCGCCAATCCTTTGAGACCCGAGAGCGCGACAAAGAAGCCAAAAGAAGTCCAAAACGAGGCATTGAAAAGCCCACTCTTAGAATTCATTCTTAGGAAGAAAAATAATCGTTGTATAGAGAATAAGCGAGTGCATATGCACGTGCACCGAGAGAAATCGATTTATCATCACTCCTAGCTTTTGGTATGTATAAAACTCACGCGTGTATCCATCGCGTATACGCATCAGTGGTAAAATAGAAAGTCCTTGACTACACGCACAATCAGACTATAACATGCCGGCCGACACGGACAGCGATTACCACGTTAAGGAAATTGCGGACATGATCGCCGTCATGCAGAGGATGATAAAAGACGGTAAGCTATGAGCGCCGAGGCGCTGGAAAAGCCATTTGTTATGCTCGGAGCGAGCTGGCTCTCGCGCGGTTCGGGAAAAAATGGGCCCCCCGACGTATAAGTAAATTTATAGTTGGATTACTTAATCGATCGGCCGATCGATAAAAATATTCCACTCAGTATATGAATAATATGCCTTGATGCGTGTCTGTCGGTGATGGTCACTCGAAATTGTATATGTGTAATGCATAGAGGCTGTACGATGCGGGAAAAACTATTTTTTAATGACGAGATCGCGATCGTTAGTGCCTCTGTGTACGAGGCGAGATGCTTGTTTTTGTTTGTTTGCACGAAATCTTTTTCTCGGCTGGTGTTGTTAGAAAAAAAAGAGATTAGAGTTTCGGAAAATTAATGTTGAGATTGAGAAGCTGACAGGTGATTATAAACTAATCAGCGCTTTTTTAATAACAAAAGTCGAATAACAGTAGTGTTTATTAATAGACTTCATCGCGCAACAGGTGTTTTTGAAACAATCTTTTCAGGTAGTTTTTTTACCCAATATTTTAAATAAATTATGAATCAGAAATGAAAGGTATTATGGTATTCATATTAGAGTTCAATAACAAATTAAAACTGAAAAATACTAAAACTAAAAAATATGAATAAATTTTTCATTTTAAATGTCTTATTGAAACGAACAGACTAAAAAATTGTTTAGCTATTTCTTTACACAATTTATATAATGAAATTTTCTATGACTAATTTATTGGTGATAATTGAAAAAAGTTGAATCATAATAGTTCTTTTTATATATTTCTTTTTGATAAAAAAAGTTTTATTAACGTAATATTCGAAGCAATTTCAATGATTGCAATTATTATTCTATCATATAATTACACAGTAGAACATGTTCTAATCGAGCAAGTATTGAGATAAAGCTCGCATAATCATTATATGATAATTTTATTGAAGGTCGGGAGACTATATTATCAGCGATGCCACATTTGAGAAATAGAAAATATGCTTCTTATAGGTATAAGTATAGATACAATACGTACACACGCTAATGTGTAGAATAACTTTTGAAAAAAATAAATATTTTTTACACTTTATTACTATAAAGGATATCAATCTCTAATCATAACTGAATAAAATCATTATTTGAAATGATTCATTTTCAAACTATAAACCAATCAACAGAAAAGCACGCAAAGAAATGAGGAAATCTAAAATTCAGTGGTACCGTTTCATAGACGTTTGTATCAGAGAACTCGTTAATTCACTTTTGTACATTCTTTTATAAATTCAATTCGTATTGGTGATGCTCGATTGTTCTTTACCCAAATATGGAGATCGCGTTACTATAAATACTTGTTTTTGTCTGTCTTAAAAAACAGCAGCATTTTTTCCACGTACCTTTGAACCAATAAATCTTCGGATCGTATCACCATTTTAACGTTCTTATCACTTTCATTCAGATCGAGTCGTTTAAAAATTTAGATTATACGAACTTTGGATAATCTTTGAATCATTATTATTATATTTCATTTATATAAAGTGGTTTTAATACAGTTCAGTTTACTTTAAAAGTCAATGAGTTTTTTTAGTGAGTATTACAATAAATGTTTGGACAGATTTTGTAAATATAAGTATACAATAAAAAGTTTGATTCCACTGTTATCTCAACTTTTTAATTTAAAAGAGAAGTGAAAATGTTCTTCTTATTTTAATGCATTATGGCGAATAAAACTATTCTAAAACGTCATTACTTTTTAAAATTATTTAATTAAAAATTGAAAATCATGAAATTCTACTCGAACATACTTAAGCGCTAAGTCGAGCTTTCATTAGTACGCACGCTAGGGTCAATTCTTACAAATACACACACAGACGTATGCACATTACTAAGCGCACTCTTATCAAGTCTCAGGGGTGCTCAATCCGCCAAGTATATAAGCGCACCGGTCGGCGCTCTTTTCAGGTAGACTCGGCGTCGGCAAGGTTACCGATGTATATAATGCACATATATAGAACGGAATCATCTTTATTGTCGAAGCGCCGCTTCTTCCTCTCTGTATATATGTAAACTCCGCGGCCGGCTTTTAAATGCGAGTGTATCGACCTGCGATTTACAATGCGAAACTGGAAGCTCGGCTACATGTAGATAAGTCTCGATTTCCGCTGATTTGATTGTGCAGTACCGCAGTGCTCGGTGAATTAAAAAGCTTCACTTCCCGGAGCGATTGCAGCTACGATTTTAACGAAAACTAAATTATCGAAAACAATATATTTATTATCAAACAATTCGCCTACACTTGCTCGTTTCGCAAATTGCGCCGTCCTTCAAAGCTGCAAACGGCGCGCAATTACACAAAGCTCGCGAGCGAAAAACATTCAGCGAACTTCAAACTCGGCACACTTGCCTCGTCCTCCTTCCAATTCAAAGCCGAGTAAAAAAAAAACTGCAACGTTCGATGTATCCTCGAAGCGCCAATGAGACCGCGGTTGCGAAAAAAGCTCCGCGAAGAAACGGCGCGGCGGCGCGAGGTGCGACGATTCGTTCTGCCTGCATCGGCGAATTCGACGCCTCTTGGCTCGCGATCGAATCGCCGTTGCCGTAGTTCGTCGGCACTTGGGGGCTCGAGCGCGTTCGAGAAAAGCAGAAACGGGACACAGGATGAGGGTGTAGGATTACCGTCGCCCAAGGGGAAATTACGGTTACCACCGAGGCATTCCGTCGGTATAGCTGCCAGCACTTGTGGGAGGAGAGCGCGAGTAGCTTTTGTGGGAGTGGGCTTTGCTGCAAGTGTGGCTTGTCATTTTGTCATTACGGGATTTTTCGTTTGTTTCTCATGGTTGTTAGTAGCGCGCGGAGTGGTTTTATTCGGCGAGAATGAAAAAGGCAGTTTTTGTGAAGTTTTTGAGAGATCTGTTGATAAAATTCGTGTCCAATATCTGTGTCAGGATATTGATGAACACCTTTACGAGGAAAGAGCAGTTTCTGCAGAAATTACTTCTTTTCATATCTTTTCTCGCGACTGTATAAAATAGGCACGTATTTCTTGTACGCTTTACTTTAAATTAGAAAATTTTCTAAACTACTTTTAAAACTAGTTTTTCAACGCCTCTGGAATCTTTTAGTAGTTTCTTAATAACCGGTACGATAACTTTTTTCTTGTCTGATTGTGGAAAAAATGTTTTACATTTCATTAATTTTTTTCGTAACATTTATAAAACTCTTCTGCTTTCATAATATGTATTTTTTATAATGCCATGCGAAAATTTATCGTCTAAAAAATATTTAGTATTTACAGATTGTATTTTTTTATTGCAGGACACGTCTTTGAGAGTCCGGAAGTCGTCCAACTTGTATTGGAACCTGGTATATGGTAAGTTTTTTTACTTATTCACTTACACTCAATTTATAAAACTTCAATTAACTTTGAGAAATTTATTTTAAAAGATACGCGAACTATTCCATTTTGTTGTCAAAGAAAATATATTTTATTAATTTACCACATAAGAGTTATTGCGTTAAATTAATTACTTTGGCATTTTCTTAGAACAGAAAGCGAAAGCCGTACATAATAAATCAAATTGTCTTCAATTAAAAAAGTATTAGCCCGATTCCATTGCACTTTGCTCAGTTAATTGAAATTGTAATTAAAATTGCAGCTCGAAAGATGAGAAAGTAGACAACAACTGCGTGGTGAGAGCTCGAGGACTTCCCTGGCAATCGTCTGACCAGGACGTCGCAAAATTCTTCCGGGGACTGAATGTTGCAAAGTAAGTTACTTAAATCACATTTAGTCAGCTACTTTTAATATTAATTTTACCATTTTCAATTTTTGAACAATCAAACAATATGAATTGAATTGAATTTTGAATTTTCTACATATTGTAATATAACATAAAAGATAAATAACATATTAACTCAAAATTTAATAAATATCTAAAACTTCACTGTATTTGTATGCTAGCATTTGGATGGGTGCAGTACCAGGTAATGGATATTCAAGTGTTATTTAATGTGGTTATAACAGCTATAGAAAGTTTTTATGTGCCTCTCGTGCACTTAATTGTAACGGCGCAATTTTTCATATTTTTAATTTGCTAATTACTTTATTTCGCAATCATTAGAAGTCTCGTACCTCTGTAAATATAGTTTTACCTGTATAATTTTTATTATTTATTGCAAGAATATTCATATATGTACACTACCCTCTTCATATAATTTTTTATTTTATTTTAAAAAGGTATATTTAATCAATATTCTAAATAAATAAATTAATCAAGCGTTGTATACATTTTCAAATACTTTATCAATATCGGGACGAAAAAACATACGTCACTTAAAAACTAACAGCCAAAATGTAAAATTCTCGTAAAACCAGCGCGCTTAAACTTTCATGCCAAGGATTGCAAAATCGACGGGCGACTAAAAAAAAGAGAGAAAATTAACGCGTGCGCAGCGCAACGCC